>PVKY010002516.1:0-25225 GCA_004027775.1 Bradypus variegatus | reverse complement strand
CTAAGCGTGGCCGCCCGAATGCCACCCGGGAAACCACAGCTCCCCCTGGCCGCTCACGGTGGGGAAGGAAAGGATATAGGATGGTCCAGGGTGGGTGGCCGCCGTTGAGGTAGAGGACGTAGGTGAAGCCGTCCTTGAGGACGCCCCGGATGGAGTAGTAGTAGGGGAGGTAGTGGTGCCGCCTAAAGTCTCTGTTCTCATAGAAGCTGATGGCCGTGCTGTTGGTGGTGAGCACGTGCAGGTAGATGGCCTTGCAGTGGTCCTGTGCGGTCGATGATATGTGATCCTTCAGGCTCTCGAGCAGAAGGGACCCTGGGGAGGGAGGCGGAGGTCACCCACATGGCGCAACGGGAGGGGGAAGGGTGGCGCGGGCGAGGAGCGACCCCTCCAGAATCTTCCCAGGTGTCGCTCCGCCCATCGGACGCCTTCTACTCTGAGTTGAGAGCACCCCTGCAAGCGGGCCCAGGGGTGTATACGGCAGCAGGAGGGGTGGGAGCTGCCCGTCCCCGAGGATAATCGGACTGTGTGGGAATGCGGCTGTGCAGAGACATGAGGGTGTGAGCAAAGAGGACAGCTGCAGGACGACGCGGACGGGGGGCTTGGGGGTGGGGAGGGACGTTCGTGAGCTAGAACCACAGAGGAGGGGCGCTGGGCCCCATCCCGCCACCACCCTTACCTATGCCGTGCTTTCGGAATTCTTTCACTACTCCCAGGCTTAGGATGTACGCAACTTGGGTGTCCACAGAGAAGCTGGAGGCTAAAATGTCTCCATCCTGAAGGAAAGTTAAAAAATAAAGTTGGGTCAGCACGAGAGGCTCACGGTCTCACTCATCAGTGCTCCAGGGGACAGTGGCCGACTCGCCACCAGCTTGGAGGGACGCAGGGAGGGGAGGGCACGGGCAGAGAGGACAATGGGGAGGGGTTTGGCTCTTCCGGTGAGAAACTGTTAAAATACACCCCCCTGCCGAAAAAAAAAGCAGCCTCCCTCGGGGAAGGGACCCAGACAGGAAGGAGACTCAGATGCCAAGACTCTGCCGAGTGGGTAACTCAGTGTGTGCCAGCTGAGACCCGAGAGGCGAGGCACCGGCTGAGGGTCTGGCTTTACTTGGAGGCTGCCCCCCACCCCCCACTGGTCCTGGAGGGAAGCAGGTGGTCTGGGCGGCCCCCATCCTCTGCCGCGCACCCCAGGGCACGCAGCGCCGCAGTCCCAGGGTGGGGGCTCTGGCCATGGTGGGCACCCAGGTTCCTCCTCCAAGCCAAGAAGGGTGTGGCGTGGGTGGGGGGTGGGGAACCCCTGGAGCAGACACCTGACGACTCGGCCTTTTGGTCCCCACTCCCTGGGTGGCTCCCGTGTGCAGCCGACCCTGACACTGCCAGGAGGAATCGGGCCAGGGATGGGCGCTCCTCGCCCTTGTCATTCACAGTCCACGAGCAGAGGTGGGACGGTGAGGCGGGGGCCAGCCCCAGATGACACCTTCTGACAGGCCCTGCCCTGCCCCAAGCTGATTTCACGCAGACCCTAGCAAGCTCTGTGCTGAGGCTCCCTCTCCCAGGGGCCGGGGGGCAGGAGCAAGTGGCCATCCCTGCCCCAGCACACAGGGAGCAGGTGAGACAGTCACGTGGGGAGGAGCCATGGGGGGGAGGGAGGGGGAGGGCCCAGAGGATCCTGGTGGCCCCCCACCCTGACTGAAATGGGGAGTGGGATGTCTCAGGGCTCCGCACCCCCGACAGAAGCTTCCAATGACCAGTAAGAACTGGCAGCAACATCGTCCTCAAAGCTCCAGAAAGCAGCGGGAGGGCTGCGGGACCGGGGCGAGAGCCGAGTCAAGCAAAGGCCACTGAAGGTGGCAGGGGACTCAGCCGCCCCGCAGCCTGTAGAGGACACCCAGGACCACTCTTCACTGCCGGAACCTCCTTTTCCAGGAGCGCGCCCCAGGCAAGCCCTGTTCTGGCCAGCAAGATGTGGAGGAGAAGGAAACCCAAATCACCTCACCAGAGAGGAAAAGAAAATTTCTTAACCCCAATTTGGCAGTCCCAGACAAAATGAAGATGACCTTGAATTCAAACAGGATTCACACTGGCTTCAAAGCACAGGTGGAGCTCCGCAAAGCACGGATGTCTCCGGACCCCGGAGAACTCGCGCCCAGAAGCAGCGGCCGCAGGAGCACACTTCCAGCAGCACAAACACGTCCACCCACGCCTGCCCTTCACGGGCGTCGCCACAGGGAAGACGGGGTCTGCCTCTCAGGGCGGGAACAGCCGCTCCCTCTGCCCAGGGCAGGTCCACTCGCTCTGGTTCTTCGTGAACACGTAAGGGCCTCTGCCAGCTCGCCGAGTAAGAGCCCTGAGCGTCACCTCCCGGCAAGTTTGTGTGCGGCTGTCAGCAGGCAGCACTTAGGGCGCTCTGAAGCATGACCCTTGTCTGCCTGTCCCCCTCCTTTTTTATTAGTTATTTTAATTATGTGATGACGATATGGTAAGATTAGGAAGTGTGAATGATTTCTTAAAAGCTCAACAAGGAATCCACTTGAACGCTTGCTCTATGTTGAAACTGTTTTTGTTTTGTTTTGAACGTCAGAGGAAATCGTCCATGTGAACTCAAAGGCTTGGGGCGCTAGGAACTCTGAGGACCCTGTGAAGGATTCTGCAGGGGTCTGACGGAGAAAGTGGAGGGCAAGTTAGGGAGAAGGCCTGAGGCAGAGGGCTCTGTGGCCAGGAGCACGTGGTTTGTGTAACAAGTTTAGGATAGAGGAGAGAAGTGCATTTGCTTGTAAACAAGTAAAAACACTCAGGTTTGAGTTGCTGAACCCATTTTAGGATTGTTTAACGTCCTGCTGGGTAAAACGTGGGAATGCAGCCAAGGCAGGCAGGAGCTAAGCCTGAGGGAGCTGAGGAGGGAGCCCACAGCAGGTGCACCTTACAGACATGCTGGACACGGCCTCGCAGGCAGCCGGATGGGACCAGCCCAGGGGACCAGAAGGAGGAAGGAGAGGATGCCACCGTGCACAGTGCATCTGATGCGGGAGCCATGGGCCGAGGACCACTGGTAGCCAGCCCCAGACCGCCAGTCCTCAGGAAGAAAGCATCACCTGCCCGACGTCTCAGTTTCATACTTCTCCCAGCCTCAAACCACAAGCCAATAAATTCCCATTATTTGCACCAAATCATTACATGGAATGTGGTTTAGCAATGAGAAACCTAAAACAAGGCCTAAAAGGCAAATGCTTAGTAAGTAAGGATAAATTAGTGGGTCTGAACTCATAATGGACAAACATATAATCTGTGACAAGAACTACTAAAGGTGAGGGGAATGAGGGGTGTAGGAACATAGTTTATGTGTGCTATTGAAGTTAAGTTAATATCAAAGCAAACAAAATTGTTATAGATTTAGGATGTTTAATTCAAGCCCCATGGTGATCATAAAAGAAAACATCAGAGAATATGCAAACTCATAGAGACAAAAAGTAGAGCACAGGTTACCAGGGGTGGAGGGCAGGGCAATGGGGCAATAGGGCAAAATGAGTGCAGAGTTTCTGTTTGGGGTGAAGGGAAAGTTCTGGTAACAGGATGGTAGTGAGGGTACTGCAACCTGTGAATGTGATTAATCCCACTGAAGAGGGGTTGGGATGGGAAGATTTATATTGTCTATAAATAGCCACAATTAAAAAAAAAAGACAGACAAACTAAAGAGATGACGACAATGAAATGCAATACATGATACTGGATGGGATCAAAGAAAGGAGGAGAAAAGGCTCGAAATGACATTATTGGGACATAGGGGAAATTTGGAATATAGACTGTAAGCTTATATCAACGTTAAATTTCTTGAATTTGATGTCTGCACTTAAAGTGATCACATAAGTGAATATCCTTGTTCACAGGAAATGTACATGGAAGTACTATGTGTTCACGGAGTACGGTGTGTGCAACCCGCTCGCAGATGTTCACGAGACAGACAGACAGACAGATACCTAGAATGATATGGCAAAGGTGGCAAAATGTTAAAATAGGTGGATCTGGGTATGGGGGGCGGGGGCGGATATGCTGGAGTTCTCTGTGTAGCATTTGTATAATTTGGCAACTGCCCTCTAAGTCTGAAATTATTTCAAAACAAAAAGTTAAAAAGCATGGATTCCTCGGACCACAGGGCTCCTGAGACAAAGGGCCAAAGAGCAGGCAAAGCAGGTAGTGTGAACCCACGGCAGCCTCCCCCCACCCCAGGCAGCCCCTGTGACCCCCAGGCCCTGCAAAGACACGCACCTCTTTATGGATCTTGGTCCTACTTTTTATCTCAGCTACTATCATTCCCACGATGGCGCCTCTGTACGTAGCAGCAAGGGAGAAGAACTTGTTGCTGGACGTGATATCACGATACCACGAGTCTGGGTACCTGGGGACGAGAACAAACTCAGGGGGACCCGGCTGGAGCCGATCCAACTCCTGCCAGTGTCCTGGGCACTGGAACCTGGGGGATTCGAGGCCGGACACCCATCGCCCAGGGGTGACAGGAGCTGTCCGACAGCCTCCACCTGGCTGCCACGGTTGTCTTCCTAAAGCAGTGACGTGTAAATTCTGTGCAGAAAGGACAGGGAATTTCTGATGGGAAAAATGAGAGGTGGGAGGAACCCTCCACAGACACTGTGTTAGTGGAGAACAGCGCATGAAGGGGCAGCGGGGGCAGCAAAACGCAGCTTGTTCCTCGGCTGGGTGAGCTCAGAGTTTAGGACCCTCGGTAGCCCACAGTCACATGGATGCTTTTATGATTTTCTACAAAATTCCCATGAAACTGCTTTGACACAGAAGACTGGGGAAAGCAGGCTGGGGAGAGCCAGGTTCATGGCTGGGTGGGGCCTGAGCTCATGAAACCTCTCTGGAAGGGTCCAAGGATAAGGCCTCAGGGGCTGCCCCCCAAGCACCAGGCCAAGACCTCAGAGGAAAGCAGCAAAAAGACCATTCAGTGAAAACCCCGAGGACGCATCGTCAAAGCCACCGCCAGAGGGCCGCCCCTGCAGGCCTGGAGGATGGGGGCACTCGGGGTTTACGAGGGTGAGTTCTGTTTCCCAGGCCCGTGGAACCAACCTCCCTGGAGGAGCAGGTGTGCCCGGGATGCCTCCCTGGAGGAGCGCCACACCCTCGCCACGACCCAGCCAGAGGTCCTCTCCTCGGCTCTGCTTGGGCCCCAGCCACCCACCAGAGAGCCACTCTCCCGGGCCTGAGCATCTCCCAAGCTCCCCAGTCCCCTCCACAGTTCCCACTTGCTGACCCTAGGAGTTAACAACTGGCCTTGGAGCCACTGGCTGGCCCAGCAGCCAGGACATGGTGGCTGGGACACGGCCCACCCCGCATCCCTGGGACAAGGCCCACCCAGCCATCTTCGGACTCAGGGCCTCAGGCTTGAAGCTGCGAGGGGGGTAGGCTGGGCCGAGCTGCCCTGGGAGACCCCAAGGCTGCGGCCTGTCCCAGGCAGGTCTTGGTAGGGCCTCCTGTTATGTGCTCACTGGTGCTCTTATTTCTTCGGACTACTTTTCAGGAGTGGGATCGCTGGGTTGAAGAATGAGCTTATTTTTGACTTACAAAGCCCCTGCTACACCCCATTTCTGGAAGGCTGCAGCAATTGACTCCCATCAGCCATGAGCAGGAGCCCCCTTCCCTGCTCCCCTGCCGCGGGTCAAGAACAAATCTGAGACGAAGGCTCACAGAACACTGGTGGTTGGCGGGAGCTTATTAATAATTTTTAAAAGTCTGCTTCTACCAATGGCAAAAGTAAACAATTGGCAAATCTGGGTAAAGTGTATTTACAGCATCTTGTACTATTCTTGAAACTTTACTTTTAAAATTTTATCAAAATATGTTACAAAAATAAAAAAAAAGTTTGCTCCTGTTTTTCTAATTGCAAAAGCTATATGTGTCTATTACAGGAAAACGCAGAAAACAGACACATAAAACCAGAGAAAATTATAGACACTAAATCTACCCACTCCAAACTACTTAAAACACTTTGTTACATGGTATATATCTTCATAAACTTTTATCTGTGTGTGTGTGTAAATAAAAATACACCTGGTTTTGTTGTCTGCTTTTCTCAATTAATATCTCGTAAAAAAAACTTCCCTGTTAACAAATATGCATCTACAACCCAGTTTTTTCCCCAGGCTGAGGAACACTAAAACGAAGTGTCAACCAGTTCCTTTCTGCCACTGTGAGGAATGTCTTTGCAATGAAGCTGCTCAGCAGGGCCTGTTTTGGGGTGGTCGCATGAGGGGCACAGTTGGGGGGAGAACCCAGTCAGGGAGGGCTGTGCAGCCCCAAGGGTGGCGAGTCCTCCTTTGGCTTCAGCACCCACCCTGCACCCCTCTCCCAGCGTCGCCCGCCCCACCCCAGGCCCGGGGGTGGCCACCCACTTACTCGATGGGGAACCAGTCGCCACAGAGCTGCTTCACGGTGTCTATGTCATCGTGGCTGAGCAGGCGCAGGCTGACCTCGCTGAGGGCGCTGGAGGGCACCACCTCTGTCATCCACACCTGTGGAGGGAGGGCTGGCGTCAGGGGGCAGTGCCCGGCACCCCATTTCATGCACTGCTCCAGCGGCGGGCTTTGTGTCCCTCCCCAGAACCCGGGGCACCAGGTGTCCCTTTGCAGATGAGGAAACCAAGCCTCAGGGAGGGCTGGCAGGATGGCCTGGGCCTCCCTCACGACTCACCCAGGAAGCTGGTTCTCCCTTCACCTCTCTCTCTGCCCTTTAAGCTCCCCAACACCCTGGCTTCTCACTGCCCACACCCCGGCTCACACCAGCCATTTCTCCCCTGCAACCGTCCTTGGGAATGGAGAGTTCTCAGCAAACTGCTGCTGGCTCACGGGCTTGCACCGAGCCGGGGCAGGTCAAGCACCTGGGAGAGGGACCCAGCCCGGAGCCCAAGCTGCCAGGACACCGGCCGTGAAGCTGAGGAGCACAGTGATCCGTGTTCCAGGAGGTGTGCGTCCTCGGGATCATGGCCTGAGGAGTGTGCCCGAGACGCCAAGTACCGATCGAAGGACCAGCTCACGCAGGCTACCCGCCTCTCGCCACTCAGGGCCAAGACAACTGGGCAACTCAGGAAGGCTTGTCAAAACCTCAGGCTTTTGGGACAGAGCCAACAATCCTATAGCATCCAAGGCTAAGACAAAGCCCTCCTCCCCAGTTCAGACTTTTCAGGGACAAAGGCCGGAGCACACGGCTGCCCCTCCCGGTTGCAACACCTGGAGGGAAAATCCTCAAACTCAAATGCACCCCCACCCACCAATCCCACTGGCCACAAGGCGACGCGCTGTGAAAACCCTGCTCCTACTCCCCAGTGAAGGCACAACCCCTACTCTTCATAGAGGGGGAGCCCAGGGTGCGCCCACTGTCGGCTCACCAAAACAGCCCCAACGTCCATTGACAGATGAACAGATAAGCAAACTGTGGTTCACCCACAGAGCGGAATAATATTCAGTACACGGCATGGATGAACCTTGGAAACAGAATGCTCAGTGAAAGAAGCCAGACACAAAAGGACAAATCTTGTATGATTCTATTTACACGAAATTCCAGAACAGGCACGTCTGTAGCGACAGACAGAAACAGATCAGTGGTTGCTGGGGGCTGGGGGCTTCTGGAAGATTCGAAGGGAGAGGGTTAAGGATATGCAGTTTCTGTCCTGGGATGATGAAAACATTGTAAAGCTGACTGCAGCGATAGGCACACACACAGCTGTGAAAATACTGAAAACCACTGAATGGGCAACATGTACAGCATATGACTCATCTCAATTTAAGCTGTTTAAAAACAAAACAAAACAAAACAAAACAACAGCTTTAATCTGGAGAGTGGAAGATTGGTGAACAAATGGCTGAAACGGATTCCTTCTAAAAGGAGTCAAAGTAGATGCCCCTCCCGGCTGAGGGAGAATCGAAAGAATCAAAAGAATCAAAAGCTTTCCAGCCTGAAAGGTCAAACGTGGTGACCCAGGTCACCAGGGGGCTCCGGCAAGCAGGCTAGTCTGGACCCCACTGCCAGGCACAGGGGCGAGGGGTGGGGGCTCCGAGAAAGCCGAGGCTGAAGAGCAGGCCCCCTGCCCCGAGGACAGGCCTGGAGGTTTATTCCAGATCTGGGCTGATTTTAAGATTTCATGTTAAAATATATCTATCTGTTGTTGGCTTGGAGTAAGAAGTGACCGTAGAACGTTGTAACTTTTCAAGCAAGCCCTCCAGTGTTGTCCACACGCTTCCCCGGGGTGGCTGCTCAGTCACTTTGGAGCATGGAAAGAGGTCACACTCAGAGCTCCCTGGGCTGGCAGAAGCAACACAAACCGCCAATCGCTGGGGAAACCCCTAAATCAACAGTCACCTCAATACTTGACCTGTGCCCTCTGGAGCCGTCCGGGGCTTCGCTTTAGCCCATCAGTGGCAGGTTCAGGTCAGCGGAGAACCGGGTGAGGGGCTGACGCCTTCCTCACTCCCGCCAGAGCCGAGGGGTCATCAGCTGCGCCCAGTGGACTCGGGCCCAACGGCAAAGACACCGTGACGAGCTTCCCCTGCGAGGCTGGGCCCACCCCGGGCCACCGGCTCTGATGGGAGCTGTGGGATGAGTGGGGCCCGGAAGGGTGGGCAGGAAGAGCAGGGAGAGGGAGAGCTGGGAAGCATGGCCGTGAATCCCCACGGGAGCCTGTGGCAGGGGACTGACTGCAGAGAGACCGGGACTTTCTTTATTATCTTGATCGTGGCAGTGGCTGAGGGTACACAAACATTTGTCAAAACACTACACTTAAATGGGTGTGTTCTACTGGAGGTACACTTCAGTCAAGTTGATTTTAAAAGATTAGAACTCTGTAGGTTGGGGTTGGATGGCAAAGGGGAGCTCCGTAATCGGTCAGCGTCTCCCGTGTGCTGGGGTTTCTCATTTCTCCCCAGTGTCCCAGAGAAATGGCTCAAGACCAAAGCGACAGGATGTGCTCCCTGTTCAACTTGCAGGAAAAACTCTGGACTCTGAGAAACAAAGCTATTTGTGGATTCTTGTGTCACTAGTAAAAGTATTTCCATGCTTCCAAAGGCCAGTTCTTTAGATGCGTCAATTTAAAAACGGAAACACATCACATTTAAGGGGAAAATGCAGCCTGTTACGGTGCCCACCTGTCCCAGCCCTAACCAAGGACGAGGCTGGAGCCCACTCATGTGCTGTGGGAGAAAGGAAGGTGCCAAGGGGGTCAGTTTGGTCCTCCCCCGGGATGCAGGTTGCTGAGGGGACCCACACCTGCCACTGGCCCCTCTGCTGGCCGCCCAGGGGCGCAGACCATCTGCAGGCGGGCTGGAGGCCTGCCTCCCCGTGTGCTGCCCTTGTGCTCCCCACCCCCACCCCACACCTGAGCAGGGGGACAGGAGGCCAAGGAGAGAGAGGGGACCCTGGAGAGAGTTTTCCTACCTCCTGCCACGCTTTCGGCTCCAGTGACCTGGGGCATTTGGGGCTGGGGCCTGGCTATGGGGGGGCCGTCCTGGGCTCATGGCCCCTCTCTCAGTCTGGCTGGACAGGTTGATGTCTCTGGTGACCCCCGAGCAGTTTCATTTCTGGAACCCAGGGAGGCTGCGCCATCTCTGGCAGGCAAAGGGTTATAAAGTGGGATCAGATGTACCTCATTCAATGAGTGTGAGGCATGAAGCAAATGCCGTCTGCAAAATGCCTGGACCAGGTCTAAGACAAAGCCCTCTGCAGACAGTAGCCATGGATGCTGGGGCTCATGTTCTCTGGTGAACCTGGGGTGTGCTTACACTCGAATCTCCAGCCCCTCTCCAGGTTCTTGAGGATGGAGAGTAAGGCCAGAGGCCATGCAGTTCAGACGAGAACCCGACATGCCAGAGCTCTGCATTGTGCCCAGGATGAGACAGACGTTACTCTGTTTCAAGTTTCATCTTCCCGTCTTGCTATTTGACCCCACGTCTGCTGTGGTCAGATGCAGGGGACATGTACTTGCGCCCCTGCGCACGGACGCCACCCCCAAGTCCCAGCCAGAACGAGGCTCCTTGCAAACCTGGAACCAACCCCAGTCCCCACAGCCCGAGACCCCCGGGTGTGCTAAGGATGTACATTGGTGTGGCTCAGGTGGGCTTCTCCACGGAGGAACGACTGGAGCGTGGGGCAAGCTGGGGGACCCCAGACCCCTTGGAGTGCGCCGGGACTGGAGAACAGCAGACTGGGGCCGGGGCGGGACACAGACAAAGGGGAGAAACAAGGACAAGAAGGCGACACAGGGGAAGAGAGACCACGCCAGGCTGGGGGCCAGAAGGTTCTCACTGAAAGACAAGGGGCTCAGAGTGCGAGACAGGGGACGCAGCCAGGATGGGGCCATCGGACACCTGCAGAGAAGCCTGCTCCCCAGCCTTTTTGAACTGGGACCTGGGTAGGAGGCTGTCTGCCAGGGTGGCACCCAGAGAATATAATTCCCAATTAAGACTGAAGGAGCCAGTCAACCAGTTTGGCTTAAAAACACAACAAACAACACCACCACCAACAAATACACCCATAAAAACTAATCAAAGAATGTAAAATGTACCTTTTTGATCAGCATTCTTGATTAACATGCAAGGCGGACCTAATCTAGGGTTTGAGTTCAAACCCAACCAAGAGCTTGTCTGTTCTGCCACAGAGAACTCCAGTGGCTGCAAGAACCCCCTTTGCTGTTTAGGAGCGAGTGGGTGACGGGAAACTGCAGCTACTCAGTTTAAAGGGGAAAAGGACAGTGACAGGGGATCGGGTTTCGCTCGCAAATCTATAGGCAGTGCCCACAGCTGCTCTTCTTCCTTCTCACTTTCTTGGGCTTCGCTATTTGTTTTTTTATCTTCTGCTTCTCAGGATTTGCATTTAAGATCCTTCAGAATCAGATAAATGTTAAACATAAAAAGTGGCTACAATCTGGTAGAACTGACTACATGATCACCCGGTAACTTTCATAACTAAAATAATATTTTCAAAGTCCTGTCAGCGTTTGCCTCTGCAGCTACAGCAGGTGTCTGCCTTCTGCATTGCTCATTTCCATATGGTTTGAGTTTTTAGCACAATGAGCCCAGACTATTTTTATAATAAGAAAATAATAAAGACTTGCAGGTGGTATGTGAAAATTATGAACCCATTTTTATATTAAAACAATCTTTGGGTTGTTTTTAATTAGTGAGAACTTGGAAGTTTTACAGTAGCTCTTAAATTATAAGTAGAATTACTAATCATTTTGCCCCAAAATAGACTCTCTAAGCACCGACTTTTAAACCCCAGACCCTTGGGAGAGCATGGCATTTTGTGCACTGATACCAGAAATAAATGTTCTAAACAAAGATTTTCGAAGTTATAATAAAGCAAAGAGGAGGCAACTGTGGACAAGGACACAGAAAAGCACCATATAAGACCCTGTGTAAGTCAAAAAGCAATTTTAGTGGCTATATAAAATTCAGTATTTTAATACTTTAGAAGTTTCAAGATAACCACTGTTTTCTTTTCTTGAGGAAGGGAACACTTTTTAAAACTTTTACTTTAGTTGTAAAATACACACTCCCAAGCAAATAAAAATTACATGCGCTATTAGGCAAAAATTAAGAATCCCCTACTTTTCGCCCCATCCCCAGTATAACTAGTGTCAACAGTTACTTGGGTTTTCTACAAGAAAAAATGTATTTTAACAGGAGGGGGCCTGCTGGGAGGCGCTGTACAGCTGTGCTCATGTCATGGCGATTTATCAAGCAGTGGGTACGCTTTTCTGTCTGTATATTTCAAGAAACAGCTTAAAAATAGGAGGCTGGAGGAGAAGCCAAGTAATTTGGGACTAGGATGGACAGAGAAAGCAGCAAATGTCTGACAAGACACTCTCGACAGAATAAAGCAATGAAAATAATCATCTCAGAGCAATTTCCAACTAGAGTTGGAACAAGTCAATTTTCAAAAGAAACAAGTTTGGAAAAAAAAAGTATTCGACATGAATGCTAGAGAAGTGACAGAAATATTGTTGGATTACCAGTTTCCAGATAAGCAATCTTTTTAGTAACCTAAGGGAAAATCATCACCCACCTACTCTTTATAAAATGCAAACAGTTTCCTCTGACAGTTATTTTCAAGAAGGGCTCAAATGTCAACACCTTACTGCCCAAAGAGATCCTATTTCAGGAATGCAGGAAACCAAAAGAGAGGAACACCATTTGATTTTTAGTAATAATAACTATACAAGACACAGAGCCAGAAGACTTTTTTTTTTTTAATGTGATCTGTTAAAGATGACAAAATACTTTTCTTTTGTTTCCCTCTGGAAGCAAAGGGAATAAAGGCTTTCTCAATATTTGTTTGGCATCTCCTTCCACAGCCACCTCCTCTTTGCTTCATTACAACTTTGAATCTTCCTTTGGATCATTTGTTTCTGGCATCAGTGCATAAACGTCAAGCTATTCAGAGTATAGAGGGTTTAAAGGTCAGTGCTTCAAGAGTCTATTGCGAGGCAAAAAGAGTAATCATTCTACTTATAATCTGAACAGACATGGAAATATCTCTAAATTGTCCAACTCATAGGAGGCTCTCGCCACCATTTTCTGGAGTATCTGCCCCCTCAGCCACGTGGGCCCTGCCTGAGCTAAAAGTCAGGCTCAGGTGAAGAGATGGGGAACCTGCAGCTGCCACAACCGGACTGGAGGCTGACCCTCATTTGCTGCCACTCACCTCGGCTCAGGGCTGTGGCCACCTTGGGGTGACTGTCTCGGCTCTGCCAGCCTGTGCGGTGGGGCTCCCAGGCTCCTCAAGCACTAGCTCAGTGCTGACATGGACCACAAGCCACTGCCTGCAGACAGCCCTATGGGCTCCCCACTCACCCCGCTTTCTATCACTCCACAGGCACTCAGCAGAGAGCTTACTGTGCATCGCAGAAGGGTTGCCCTACTGGATGCTCAGCTGCGGTTCAAACACATAGGTCCTCGTTTCATTTACCAGCAGTCTGAGAAACCCGTCCTGCCAGCCAGCTCCTATCAGAGGGCACATTAAAATAAGGAATGTGCAGGGAAGGGAGTCTGACCCTGGAGTTAACAAAGGCACTTACAAATATCTGCTGAATCAAATTCAGCATTTGCAATTAGCCAGAAGGAGACCCAAAACCTCCAACGTCCTTTTGCAAATCAGCATTTCACTTGAAAGCACGTCACACAGGCAAGCATAAGCAGAACTCACTTGCATTCAGAGCTCCACAGCCCAGCTCTGCTTCATGCAAATGAGAAATCGAGGTGAAATCACCAGGGCTTTGTGAGGAGCCACCATATAAGAACAGACAATGCCCAATAAGCAGCCAATTTTCCACCCAGACAGGGGAGCTGTCACTGATGCAATGGGGACTTCTGGGCTGTTCCGGCAGAGCACAGACATGGGCACTGTGCTCAACCCGGAGAGGGAGAGCTATGAAGATTCTTCTCCACATTTTTCCCATCTCCTGTGGCTGTGGCTAACGTGACAGGAGCCTGTCCACCTGGCCTGAGCACGCCTCCAGCCACCAGAAGCCAAAATGCTACCAGCAATCCATCAAGACTCGGTGCAGCACCCTTCCTATTCCACCTGAACCCCGTCTCAGGTGTAACTATCCTATCTGCAACCTCCTAACATACAGGAATGTCCTTCCAGGCCAGTCAGAAGCCACTACATGCTGTTGCTAAGCAACCTCCACCTGTCACATCGAAAAATACTCTCCACACTGGCTGTGGGTGGGTGTGGTTAAAATAAACACAGTGACAAAGTCACTTCAAGTTACAAATGGGAGAGGCTAAAGATAGGACACACAGACCTTATTTTAAAATTGTCTCTGTATTTTTATTCTGGCAAAACAACTCCAAGCAAGTCCAAAACTTAACTTTCTTACTTACAGGTTTTAACTATCCTACAAGCCCAGCAGGTCTGGAAGCTCAGTGAGATGAAGCTCCAGCAAACCACAACCTGATGTAGAAGAAGCCCCCTTCTCAAAGGGCCAGGCTGCACATTAACTCAGGGGGGTGTAAAGTCCAGGAAGAGGGGAGAGGAAGACCTGGGTTCACCACGAGGCGTGATCTGTCCATTTGGAAAGAAGAGTGAGATTTACCTTCCAGCCACCACTGAGTTTCCTCTCACCTTTAATCTTACCTTCTCTATTTGAGCAGTTCAGGGATTTTCCCACGTATATATGAAATATATATGAATGATACATATATAATACAGATAAAAATATAGTACTGTGGTCACAGAACCTCTAATGCTTACCTCTACGTCAAAAACAGTCTTACACGCGGGACAGTATTTCCACAGACAACCTCGGCAGTCATTTAAGTTTCCCTGTTCCTAACCAGAGGTTCTGTGCCTTCAGAGCTCTGGTTAAAGGAAAATATCTGTAGCTGGCAACGCTCCCTCCAGTTCCCAGGCTCGAGGCTGGATGAACTACCACTCCAGACAGCCCCGGGAACTCGTCTGCTGGGCTGTTAACCTTTCCCTTCCCGGCTGGAATTGCTCAAGGACTTGGCAGTGTAAACAAATAGATGAAGCAGCCAAGGTCCACCTTCCGTGCAGAGTAACTCCCCTGGGATCCCCAGGCCCCGGGCTCCATCGTCCTCCTGACACCCGGCTATTTGCTGTTCATGGCTGCCTCCCCAAACTTTTTCTCCCCGCAGAAAACCACAGAAGCTACAGATGCACTCGACTCCTTGGGAGATGCCCAAGACGGACGATCAAAAGGCCCCAAGGGTCTGAGCCGGAATCTGCACGACCAGTCTGTAAATTATCGGGAAGGTGAGGAATAGAATTGTCTTCACACCAAAAGGCAGAGCTGAGGGTGCAGGACGCGAAAAGACCCAGGCAGGGCCCTCGGCTTTCGGGACTCCGCGGGAGGGCATTACAAGTCGGCAAATAACTAGTCGGTGCAACAAGTGCGGGGACTGAGGGACGGGACGGGCGGGCGCAGGCAGAGGGGAGCGAACCGCTCCGCTGCTGGGCACAGGCCGTGTCTGAGCGAGACCCCGGTGGGAGCGACGGGCACGCCGCCCTTTAGTTTCTGGTCTCGGGGCCTGGCACCGAGGCGTCCCTGGGAGGAAGGGGTCGCACTCCACCTAACGCTGAAAGCCGCCCCCGGGCTCCGGCCGCCCCTCCTCACCCGGCGGGCGCCATCAGGGAAACCCGATTCCCGAGTCTGGAGACGCGAGGGGCGCGGGGCGGCGCTGGGAAGCAAGGCCCCCACCCCGGCGCCGAAGGAAGGCCCCGGCCCCCAGCCCGAGAGGGCCCTCCTGCCCGCACCCCGCCCGACGTCCCCGCACCCCGCCTGGCCCGGGCCCGCCGCCTCCGCCACAAACTCCCCCGACGCGGGCCCGAGCCCCGGCGGGTCCGCGCGGCGACGGCCGCGCCCCCCACCTCACCTCGGGCGGGAGCCGGCGGCGGCTGGCGGCGTCGTGGGGCTCAGCGCATCCCCAGGTCGCGGGCAGACAGGAAGTGGGGCCGCGCGGAGCCCACAACCGGTTATGTAACCAGCAGGGGCCGCAACCGGGACGGAGGCGGCGGCGGCCCGCGGCACTTCCGCCTCCCGCGCCGGCCCAGCGGCGCAGACCGGACGCTCATTGGCCAGCGGCCCCCACGTGAGGCCGCCCTCCCTGAGGCCGCCGCCGCCATCTTAGGAGCGGGCGGGGCGCGCAGCCGGCGGGGGAACGCCGCGGGGGTCGCGCCTGCGGGTGATCTGGAGAGCCTGAGCGTCGGCCTTGCGGAGGCGTTGGGATGTGGCGGGCCAGCCCCCTGCCAGCCCCCTCAGATCGGGGTTCCTTGGGCTCCGCTAAGCGTCTTACGAGAGGTACTCACCGTGTTCCGGTTACCGGTTCACATGCCCTTGGCTTGGAGTTTGGACTTGGACTCTGCCGTCCCCAGCGCCCGGCTGGGTGCGGACACGCGGTGAGCGTGATTGAATGAAGCCGTGCAAAGCTGGCACTGCGGCCGAACAATCGGCGGCTGCACGCGGCCCCGCCCTGCGATAGCGCCCGTCGTCAGCGGCCCGGGCCGTGCAGGGCTGTCGCTGTCAGACGGGCCAGCGGGAGCTGTCCTCGAGGTGCAAGGAGGCCTAGATCACAGGAGCTAGCCCAGGTGTTCCCAGGGGACCTGCACTGCGCAAAATCCGATGCCAGCTTTAAAGCAGGGCTGCATTCTTTGCTTTCAAATAACTACAATGATCCACATAATCACAGAACTTAGGATCCGTTTACAGCCAAAGGCTAACATGATTAACCCTAAAAGGATTTCATTCATTTCCAAGAGAAGTAAACCTTATATTTTTAAGCATTTTTGTACCTGAAATGAAATAGCACTATCTTAGAAATACTAAATGCTTATCCTCTTAATATTTTACAAGGAGAAAGGACCTAAAATATTATAGGAATTAAAGGTAATTGTTATCATATATACAGGTTGATATAAAATAACAAGAAATGGATACTCTCTCTACAGTGTTACAAATGATATGAAGTATAGTGGCTGATGGAATCTTGAGTTATGTAAAGCAGCCTGTATTTATAGTTCTTGTTTGTAACAGTTTTCTTTTTGTAACAAGTTCCTTGTTTTTAAAAAAATACGACAACAAAAAGGGGCTGGAAAATCACTTGGACAAAATAAAGATCAATGTAATACTGTTTACAACCGTGTAGAGTGACAGCGTCAGAAAAGACACCTAAAGAGAGGGCACCCCACTCCACAGGTGTTGGGTCACCAACACAGAAGAGACAGCACGAGGTCAGCGCCACTAGTGAGCGTCGTTCCCGGGGCCAGGGGGTCTCAACCCCAGGCCGAGGCAGGGAGATGTTCCCCGAGCAGCACCCCTACCTGGTGTTCCCGCGCTCCCTCCAGCCAGGGACGGATCTACCACCCGGGTGGGAGCCGGATGCCGTTAAGACGCGCCCACCAGAGTCAGAGCATCTCCAGCGAATGCTACACACGCTCAGGACGTGGGGGGAGGAACGGACCTGCAGCCCCTTATCCGCGAGGAGACCGGGTTTTATCCTGCCTGAGCCCAGGATGTATTGGTGGGTCCCAGGGAAAGCACAGGCCACGCTGGGACCGTCCCTACCACAGGCAGGTTTAAGTAACTCAAACATGCTATTATTGTCAGCAAAAATGCCACGGGAAACTGTGTCTAGGTCTGAACAGAAATATTTTGAGCACTCTGCACAACTAAATGTAGTAGGTCGTTATTAAATTAATCTACAATTAAACTTGTTCCAAAAAAGATTTCAGACTGATTAGAAAGACCCATACAATTAGGCAAGATAAATGAGTGGATGAGGAAATGAAGGTAGGAGGGTCCAGGGAGACAGGTGTGTAAAATGCATACCATGAAGTCCTACATACTTTCTACGGACAAGCCCAAATATTGGAAACTTGCTCCAAGCCTTCCGGATTCCAGCGTGAAGAGAGGAAGAGCTCCTTACAAGTTTCAGCCACTGTGGGTTGGCAGTGGCTAAGCGTCCCCCAGTCTCCTTTCTCTCATACCTTTTTGTTTTTTTTTTTTTTTACAACTGCTTTATCATACTTTCTTGTAGTCCTGGAACCCCCAGTCCCTTCAGCAGGGCACATGGCTGTCAAGCTGGGGCAATATTTCCCAGCCTCTCTTGCAGCGAGGTGAGACTACATGCCAAAGATTTTACCACCGGACAAGAGTGGGAGTGACACAGACACCTTCTGGGCCCCTTCCTGCAAAGGAAATAGCTTAAATGTTAACAACTGGTGACTCTGGGTGAAGGGTATACACAGGTGTTTAGTGCTCTATCCTTTCAAACATCCAGGAGGTTTGACTTTTTCAAAATAAAAAGATGGGGTTAAAAAAGGGATTGGCCTGCCTCCCCCTTCCCCAAGCCCCCCTTTCCCAGGGGCTGGAACACAGGCGCCGTGGCGAGCCCCTTCAATCATCCAGGAGAGGCAAAACCCCAGCTGGGTCCTTACTCCCAAAGTGTGGTCGCTGGTCCAGCGGCAGCAGCAGCACCATGAGGGAGCATGTTAAAAATGCAGAGTCTTGGGCCCCACCCCAGAGGCAGTGAATCAGAATCTGCATTTATCAAGATCTCCGGGTGATTCACGTGCACGTGGGCGAGTGCTGACATTCAGCTGTTTCCAGGGCTCTAGGGACAGTCCTGTAAGATGAACCGGGAAAACTTGACAAGGGCACATATATCCATTCAAACTTTAAAAGCACTGCTTTTATGCACAAATGAGAAAATAGTAATGACAAGTTTTCCCAGGGCTTCCTGTGTGCCAGGCACCATGTGAAGCATTTTACGTGGGAGCTCATCGGCCCTCCCCACAGTTTTCTCAGGTAGGTGATGTGTCACTCCCAGGGATAGTCCAAGCAGTTGTCTCCCTAAAAATCATGGCGCCCTCTCCCACTACACAGGTGGCATTGGCTCCACCCCTGGCTCCCAATGGTCCCTTATTGGTCTAACCAGGTAAGGTGGTCCCACTTTCCCTTTGCTAGGCGACTGTTTCAGATAACCTGGGCCCAAGCAAGTCACTGTGGGGCATTTCCCAATCTCAGGGACTGGGTCAGAAATGGTCTAAGCAGCACCGAGCTCACGACTCCTTGATCCTCTGCCCTTCTGATTTCCTTCTCTGTCTTCTTCCCTACCTGACTCCCTCATGTTTTAAGAGATTTCCTTCACTTGATTTAACAGGCCACCAGCTTAATAATGACCATCCTCTCCTTCAATTTATGTACTGAACTTTTAAATTAGAAAACATGCTTTTGGAGAAGCAACCAAAAAGTGTCCATCACCAGTTCCTCATACCCTTTGCCCATTGTTCTATTTGGATTGTTCCCCCTTTTTTGGTTATCAATTTATTGATGGCCCTTGCATGGAGCTAATGTTAACCTTTTTCTGTACCTGTGATGCGAATGTTTTTTTTCCCAGCATATAATTTCTTTATAGTGTCCTTTACCATAAAAAAGTTAAAATTTATACATAGAGCAATATAACATCCTTTGACTTTATGATTGGGGATTTTCTTTCTTGCCCAGTGATGTTTTCCATCACAAGATGAGCACATTGGCCATGACACTGGTCACAATGGGTTAGGGATACTGTGGAAAAAATGACAGCAACAACAACAACCATGGTATGGCTATAACTGAATCTGCTCCCATTGTGGAACTTGGGTAAAGCTGTCCTCGGTCTCCTCCAGAAGTTCCAGTTCACCAGGAGCCACCTCTTCTGAAGTTCTGCCTGCTCTTCCTTCCTCTAGTTATGAAGTCTCCTTGGTCATATTTTTTTTCTTTTGTCTATTCATGACTCTTTCCTTCTAGAGGCACCACAAGTGGAGGAGAGCCCATTACACCCACATCCCAAGCTACCAAGCAGAGGGGGTCCTCCCTGGAGGCACTAGCAGGGAAGCCCTCTGTTTTCTATTTCTTCAGCTGCAAAGCCCACTCCACCAGGGTTGGAGGTGATCAGGGTCCTGTAGTCTGAGTGGGGCAGCAAGTGACCACCAGCATGGGCAGGCTCTGCCATTCCTCTCCAGGGTCCCATGAATCTCCAAGACCAAGATCATTCCAAAAAATTAAGGCATTTTAATTTTCTCTGGTCCCCAGGCTCTTATCTGGCCCAGTGTGCTGGTTTGAATGTATTATGTCCCCCAGAAAAAGCCATATTCTTTGATGCAATCTTGTGGGGCAGACATGTTAATGGGGATTAAATTGGAACATTTGGATTAGGTTGTTTGCATGGAAATGCACCCCACCAACTGTGGGTGATGATTCTGATTGGATAATTTCCATGGAGGTGTTACCCCACCCACTCAGGGTGGGTCTAAATTAAATTACTGGAGCCATATGAGCTGCCAAACTGAGGGAACTCAGTGCAGCTGAGCGTGACATTTTGAAGAGGAGCTACAGCCAAAAGGGATACTCTGAAGAATGCCCAGAAGCTGAGAGAGTAGCTGCAGATGAGAGACAGCTTCAAGATGGCTGCTGAAAGCAGACTCTTGCTCCGGAGAAGCTGAGAGAGCACAAACACCCCAAGAGCAACTAAGAGTGACATGTTTGAGGAACTGCAGCCTAGAGAGGAACATCCTGGGAGAAAGCTGTTTTGAAACCAGAACTTTGGAGCAGACGCCAGCCACAGAGGTTTTCTGGACACCATTGGCCATCGTCCAGGAAGGTACCCGATTGTTGATGACTTACCTTGGACACTTTATGGCCTTAAGACTGTAACTGTGTAACCAAATAAACCCCCTTTATAAAAGCCGATCCATTTCTGGTGTTTTGCATTCCAGCAGCATTAGCAAACTAGAACACCCAGAGAGGCACAAAGTCAGGTACTGCTCCTTTACCCCAACTCTGGCCATCCCTCTGGATCCTAACCATCTTTGGTCCCAGTGACTGCTCTATTCAGGAAAGGTCAGTAGATGGACTGGGGTTGGAGGAGGAAGACAGCAGGGACTGGTTATCAGGCTTCCCCACTAACACCCAGACATTCACACTCTGAACAATATGGCAGCTAACAACTTGGAGACAATTCTGCACACATTCTCATTATTTCTCTAGGGAAAATTTCTGGGATGTTAGCTGGAAGTATACAGGTTTTAAATTTTGAAACAAACCCCAGGTTGCCTGCCAGAAAGGTCTTAACTCCTTCCCCCACACCCTCACCAATAGGGGGAATGAGCTTTCTCTACTGCAATCTAAGTGAAAAGGATCTAATTTTAATTTGCATTTCTTGTTAAGTTTGAATAATTTTTCTATTTATATTAACCATTTATATTTTGTCCTTATATAATGATATTTACAGATGTGTCAAACTTGATATTTTGGTTTAACTTGGGTTCTGACATTTTAACATTTTTTTTAGAAGTAAAGCATGCCCATGGTCAAAACTTTTAAGCAGAACCAAAGGATATATGATGAAAAGTAAGCTTCCCTTGATCTGAGTCCCAGGGCTCTCTAAGCAAGCATTGTTACCAGTTTCCTGGTATCCCTTCAGAGATATTATTTACATGGACAAACAATGTTATCATTTGTTTTTCACGTTCCACAGGGAGGTGGAAAAGTCCCCCGCTCAGTTCTGGTCTTTCAGCACTTCAGGAATGTTCCTGTCCAGCCCTCCTTTCTCCAGGAAGGCCCCTGACTGAGGAGGTGGTCTCTGAGGACCGCGTGACTGGTGGGGAAAGAGGAACTCAAGCAGAGGGAACCCCCAAGGATGGTGTCATCTTCCAGCCAACTCCCCTGTCACCTCTCCTTCCAAGTGGAAGGAGTGCTGGCCTGAGTTTTAGTTGGACCTTGGGCTCCTGGGGCCTTGTGAAGTCATGGCCCTCGGGTTCCAGTCCAGGGCTAGGTGGAACTGGGAGCAGCCCTTGTCCAGGGCCACCTCAGCCATCTCTTGGCTTATTTTGGAACCAATGCCCTGACCCCCTATATCCCAACTTCATAGAGATGTCTTCCAGGAACAGGAGTATCCCTCCCATGTGCTGTAGATGAAGACCTGCAGGACACACACACACACAGCCCACCACATGCACAGTCCCCTGCAGCCCACCCCACAGTGTCCCCCTAGTAGCCCACTCCCAGGGTCCCGGGCTCACCATGGGCTGGGAGAACCTGGGCCACCTAACAGTGATAGAACAGGGTCTCTGATCATCACCCACCGGGGTTTCTGGTGCTCAGCTAGTTCCTGAATTAGCCTCATGATGTCCCCAGCGTCCCTCTTGGCCTCTCAGATCTGCACAGAAGCCACCCCAGCCCCTGTGGTCTGGCACCAAGTGCAGAGCCCCACCTGCATGCCGCAGGAGTGAGCAAAGGGCAACCGGGACCCTTCACAGGGCTGACAGGCTGGCACCCTGAAAAGCCGAGGGGAGCCAGGCAGTGGGGCCACCACGGGCTCCAGAGATGGCACAGCCCAGGAGTGTGGTCTGGAGAGGCCGCAAGATAGTTTAACAAATTCAAGGCCAGTTTGACAAGGCAGTGAGTGGGACGGTGGCCGAGCTTGAACATTGGATTCTCTTCCTTCCTCCTTCCCTCACTTAAAGAGAGCCAGCATTGTACCAGGAGCTGCGGGCACAGGTGAGGCCTGAGAGGAAGGCCCTGCCTCTGAGGATCTGTGTGGTCACGACATGGTCTGATAGGGTGGCAGCAGCGGCAGGGACAAAGGGCAATAGAATTTCTGGAATGAATATTTGCTGTGTCTGCTATGTGGTAAACCCTGCTGTAGTCCTTCCTATCTGCTCTCAGTTACTTTCCCAACGACCCTGAAAGACAGGTATTGCTGCCCCCATTTTCACAGACTGTGACATACCCCCGCAGGGCCTTTATATCCTGCAGAGTGAAGTGTCTCTCCCCGGCAGCAGCCCTGAGCCCCCACCATGAAGGAGGAAAGTAAGGAACAAACAAACTGGCTCAGCATTAAAAGCCAAGATGCCTTCCTTGGGTCACAACTTTTCTGACTCACACAAGAGAACAACTGAGTTTCTTAAAAGGCAGAACCTGAAAACACTTCTCACAGGGTCCCACAAAGAGATCGTGAACAAGCACACTGCATGGAAGGTTCTGTGGACGGCCAGCAAACTGAGCAGCATCTGCTGGGCCTGAGGGGCCCACGGGTCACACCAGAGCACTCCCAGGAGAGCAGCCGTCCTCCGGAGGGGATGTGGATTATTCTGATTCACTGTTCTGAAGGGTTTATTCATATCTGCATGAATCAAAGCCAGTACAACCAGGAGATATTTTGCTTCCAAAGAAATTCCCCTTTGGTGTAAAATGATGCAAGTGTGTTATTTGGATCACCAAGGATGACATTGTGTTTGCAATTAGAACCAAATCAGAAGTGGCAAAAGACAACCATGTGGCCACGTAGCCTGGTCTCAGAGGGTCCACTAACATCATCAGTGTTCCCTGAGCCTGGGTTTGCCAATCAGACTACAAGAGACGGATGACGGATGCTTCAACCACAATGCTTGTGTGCTTGCTTATGTTACAGTGACTGACACTTGGATGCTTGCTCCAGGCCTCCTTCCCCATGTCAGGGGTCCTGGCAAGCCTCATGATTAGCAGAAAGTTCTGGGTAAGCAAAGTGTCAGAGGAAGGGGAGGTGGAGACGCTTAAGGGAGATTTTTACATCAGCCATGGTGCTACACAACAGACCTTTATCTACTGTCAGAAAAGCTTGTCCCACAAGACCAGTATGCCTTGTTTGTGAGCAGTGCTAGAAGAACTTCCAGTTCTTGCTGGTTCTTCTGTTTCTTGGTTCCATGAAGACTGGTTCCCTTCTGTAAATTGTGCCATCATTAATCTTTCAAGGCCCTGATTTTCTTATTCCCACTAAGAACACATACTGCCCTTAAGGTTACTTCTAATTTCCAAAGAAACCTGATTTTATGCCCATTTTCCTAGTTTAATTCTTAAAAGACAGTCTTATTTCCCTCTTCCAAGTTCTTGGAAACACCACATTACAGTAACTAGATGTATCTGATTGCTAATGCACTGATATAGTAACTTTACTTAGATTTTTTTTTCAATTATAAAGCTAGCACTTTTTGAGCACTCTCTTTGTACTGAGTGGTATTTAATGTATATTACCTCATTTAATCATCTCAACAATCCCATGAGGTAGTTGCAATCGTTTTATTCCTATTTTGCAGATAAGGAAACTGAGGCTTAGAGAGGTTAAATAATTAACATTAACATAAGGTGTCATAGCTATTAAACTATTAGGAGTACTTTCAACCCAGACAACCTAACTCCAGAGCCCTGGCTTAATAACTCTGCTAATTATGAAAGTAATATACACTCACTGTAACAAATAAGAAAAATATAGAAGAGAAAAGAAGAAAGACAATCACTCAAAGACAGGCAGTTGTTCAACATTAGTATGTTTCCTTACTGCTTGTTTTTGTTTCCGAGGCGGCTGGAAGCAGATACCATGAAATGGTTTGGCTTGAACAATGGGAATTTATTCGCTTAAAGTCTGAGGCTGAAAAAAATGTCTGAATCAAGCCATCACCAAGGCAATGCTTTCCTCCTACAGGCTGGCTGCCAGGGATCCTGGGCTTCTCTGCCACATGCGAGGCACACGGTGGCCTCTCCTGGCCTCTCCCTTCTCTTCTGGGTTACGTTGCTTTCAGCTTCCTGCTTCCGTGGCTTTCTCTCTTTCTGTATTCATTCCATTTATAAATTAAATCCCATCCGGAATGAGGTAGGTCACAGCTTAACTGAAGTAACCTCATCAAAATGTCCTACTTACAATGGGTTGACACCCACAGGGATGGATTCACCTTAAAAACACGGTTTTCTGGAGCACATACAGTTCCAACCCACCACACTGCTCTTTTTGATACATTTGAAATAATTCTGATGGTATTTTACGTACAATTTGTTATCTAATTTCTAACTTATAATGAAAATATTTCCCTATGTTATTAAAAACTCTCAAATATCATCTTAAGTGGCTAAAATAAATTTTTTTCCTGGGGAGGAGGAAAAATACTTATACATTAAGTCATTTCCAATTATTCTTTATTATAAATAGTTTTGCAATGAACATGTACATGTAATAAAGCTTTCTTCATTTTTCAATATATTTCCTTAGATAATGTGGCACTTACGGAGAGTTGTGCCCAATGTTCAGCTTCTCCTTTCTTATCATTGTTATAAATCCTGCATTTTTTCTTTCAGCTTTGGGCCATCCAGAATAAATACTATGCTTCCTAACCTCCCTTGAGCTGTGACAGAGTGTTAACATAATTACAGTTAGTGAACCATTATCTAAATGCTTTCTAACTTCCTCATATATTATAATATAGCCAGAAGCAAATACCTGTAACTCATTGAAATATAACCCGATGCCTGTTTCTTTAATGCTGATGCTACGTTTTGAAACTGTGTTAACCTTTACCCCGTAACTGGATAGTAACAAGACAACTCATGACTGGCCCTGCTTGTACCCCTGTATTAGTTAGGGTTCTCTAGGGAAACAGAATCAATGAGAGATAGCTATGAAATGAACTGGGATCTTCCACGAACGTGTGCGATGAACTCCTCAGGAAATGAACCAGCAACTTTGACAAACTACTCAGGAAACACTTCACTGGGCAGCTGAAGAAGTGAAGGTCCTCTATCTGTCTCACTTATAAGTCTTCAACTGATTAATTGGATTAAATCCAGCCAACTGCATTCTCTCACTGTGGAAGACACGCCCTTTGGTGAGTCATCAGTCACAGCTGCAGCCAA
>PVKY010002515.1:0-25238 GCA_004027775.1 Bradypus variegatus | reverse complement strand
ACAGGGCCCTGGGAATTCCTGTTTATGTGGATAGGAATGTTCCCTCTTCCCTAAAAAGTTTCTTCATGGTCCTGGGCACTGCACCGCATGTCCTGCAGCCAGCAATCCCTTGCCCCAGGCAGCCACTTGACTGCTCTCCCATAATGTTGTCTAGGAGAGCTTCCACCACCAGACAGATTGGGCCAGATGGGTGGGGGGGGGGGCAGCCCGGTCACTGTGGCTGCATTTTGAAACTTGATTGCACTGTCTTTTGCTTCTCTGAGCACTTCCTTCCTTCTCTCCCCCAGAGGTCTTGAGAAGGGGGTCCCTGTCCTCTTTGCCTCTCCCCACAGTAGTGAAAAATGGTGTGAAAAGGCTAGCACAGAGGGGTCAGAAAACCAGGCCCAGCTCTAACATTGGTGTGACCTTGCACTGGGCTCTTCACACATTGGTTTGCTCATTCAGTAAAATGGTGAAAGCACCCCCTTCTTGCAGGGTGGCTGCAGGATTACATGAAACAATGTATTTAATAGTTCTTAGAAAGCCAGGTTCAAGGTCTCAGTAGCCAACCTTCCCTTGTGTTGAATCATCTCCCTCCCATCAGACCTGCATTGCCAGTTCAGATCTCTCCTATCCCACTTTTTCAGGGATGACAGCTGACTCTGGACTCTGATTAGTGTTGTAATCTATGTGAGAATCCCTGATTCAGGCCAGATTGTCAATTTGGTGTTCAGTCCATTAGGAGATCCATCAGCAAAGGAATGGACAACAAAATTGTGGTATATTCATCAATGAAACAAGACAATAATGAAAAAAAAAACAACTATTGGTACATAGAACAATATGGATGGCTCTCACAGATAATACTAAATCAAAGGGTTGATACTTTAAGATTTCATTTATATAAGTACAGAAACAGGTAAAACTCACATGTGTGATATAAGTCAGAATGAAGTTTCCTTTGTGTGTGAGCTCTTACCCAAAAGGGACATGGAAGGGAGCCAGCTGGGGAGGTGGGAATGTTTTGTATCTTGATTTGGGCTGTGGTTACATGGATGGACAAAATAGTAGCACAACTAGACCTTATGTATTTTCTAGCAATACCACAATACCATTTATTTCAACTGAAAGTGTTTAATTTGAGTCTAATCAAATGCCTTGGCCCTAACAGCAGTTTGCAGGAAATGTAGGGGCAGGGGAACAAGCTAAATAGTACCACGAAGAAGCAACCAGACAAATTCAGAAGGTTGTACCTTCTGCAGGATGTCCAGCCCAGGTTATTTTGTAAGGGGAACTGGTGTAGATCAGAAGAACTCAAGAGACATCACAGCCAAATGCAAAGCAAGGCCAGCCTAACATTGGATACTGATTTGGAGAAACCACATGCAAAGGACATTTTAGAGCCAATTAGGACTATTTGAATACAAATTGAGTTTAGATGATGGTAAGGAATTGTTTTTATTGTTTTAAAGCGTGATGATGCTTTTTTGGTTCCATGGCAAATGTTATTCTTATAAGATGCATACCAGAAAAAAAAAATTCTGATCCTTTCAGGGCTTGAAGGTTTTCCTTTCTGCAAACAGTGCTTCCAACAGGAAATGGATATTTTTTGGATTTCTGTTGTATGTCAGCACTTCATATATTTTCTCATTGCAAAATAGCCATGCTCTTTTCCTTTTTATACCTACTTTTAATTGAAAAAGGAATATAGGTTTGATGAAAACTATTTTAATAGCTCAACAATTATGCAATGAAAAATTAGACTCCTCTCACTCCAGGAGACTTGTTTCCCAGTTCCTTTCCCCATAGGCAACCACTGTT
Organism: Bradypus variegatus; assembly: GCA_004027775.1. Classification (NCBI taxonomy): domain Eukaryota; kingdom Metazoa; phylum Chordata; class Mammalia; order Pilosa; family Bradypodidae; genus Bradypus; species Bradypus variegatus. The sequence continues at coordinate 23,438 of PVKY010002515.1, read as the reverse complement.
AATGGTTTCTTATGTGTCTTTTCACACAAACATATTTATGTACATACTCAGAGACAGCCTACCCTTTACATTGTAATTGCACTTGCTTTTTTTTTTAATAACTTAATATATGTTAGAGATTCTTCCAAATCTACTCTCATCAAGGTCACCAATGACCTCTGCATTGCCAGATCCAAGGCCACCTCCCAGCTCTCTCATCACTCAACCAGCTGACTGCTCCCTCCTCCTGGAAACTCTGCTCACCAGGCACCCAGGACAATGGACTCCCCTGGGTTTCCTCCTACCTCTTTATCTCTTTTACTGGCTCGTCAGCTCCTCCCTGATCTTGAACACTGTCATGCCCCAGGGCTCCGTCCTTGATCTTTTCTCTGCCTACCTGCACACCCTTGCTGATCTCATCCAGTCTGGAGGCGTTAAGAACCATCTCTACACTGGCAACCCCCAATTTTATATCTCTATCCCGAATCCCTCCCCTGGACTTCAGACTCTTTTATCAAATTGCCTACTTGACATCTTCACTCCTATCTGGCAGCTGTTTCAAACCAAACATGTCCCAAACAGAAGTCCTGGCTTAAGCCCCACAAACTGGCACCTTCTGCAGTCTTTCCCATTTCTATTGCTGACTGCTTCACCCCTCCAGCTGCTCCAGACCGAAGCCTTGGCCTCCAGGACTTTTCTCTGGTTCTCAGTCATCAGATCCAGCACATCAGTGGATTCCGTTGGCTCTTCCATCAAAGTACATCCAACATCTAGCTGCTTCTCACCATCTTCACTGCTACCACCAGGTCTGAGCCATGATGACTAAGAAATGCTAAGATACCTGGATTACTGCAGTAGCCTCCTACTAGCCTGGTAGCCTCTATTCCTGCTCCCTGTACAGTCTCAAAACTATACGAGGTCCTCTACTCCAAGAATATCTGTCTCACTCAGAGTAAAGGGCAACGTCCGGGCAATGGCCCACAACCCCTACCTGATAAAGCCTGTTCTTTCTCCCTGGCCTCATCTCCTCCTACGCCCTCCCTCCCTTGGCTCCAGCCAGTCTGGCCTCCTTGTCATCAACTGGCAACACCAGGTGGGTGCCCACCCTAGGGCACTGGCAGTTCCTCAGCTTGAGAGCTCTTACCCACCCCAGATTTCTGCGTTGCCTGCTCACTCACCTTTTTCTCACTTTTGCTCAAATGTCATCTTCCAGTAATGCTCCCCCGACACCTGATTAAGATCACAGCCCACCATTATCCATCCCCATTAGGATGTTTATTTTCTTTTCACAGCACATATCACTTTCCAACATACTAAGTAATCTATTGACTTATTGCATATATTCTTTGTCCACCCCATGAGAATATCAGCTCCGTGAGAACCGGGACTTTTCACTGTTTTCAGGGTTGCTGTACACATAGTGCCTAGAACAGCATCTAACACATAGCGGGTGCTTGATAAATATTTAATGAGTGAATGAATGCATGCATGGATGGATGGATGTTACTCTAATTATTTTAATGGCCGCAGGTGATCCATTGTCTGGGTGACGCCATAATAACAACACAGTGGTGACCAACACTCATAAAGCATGTCCCAAGTGTTTTATGAACTCAGACTCATTTAATTTTCTCAACAACCTTACGAGCTAGATTTGATGATTACTCCCATTTAATAGATTGTAAAACTGAGGTTCTGAGAGATTTATTAACTTGCCCACAATCTCACAGGTAATAAATGGTCATGCCAGTTTGGCTGTGCCAGCAACCAGTACATTTAACTGTGTGTTACAGTGTTGCAGAGTGGGTACCTTGACTGACTTACCCATTTTCCCATTAGTGGACAGCTGTCAAGTCCATCAGCTTGAATCAGAGGTTTGAATTCTCATCTGCTACATTCTGTCCTGCTTCCAAAGCCTCCTTCCTCCCCCAGGCGAAGGCTTGGGGTTAGGAGATCTCCCCCAGTAGCTAACTCCTTCCCGCTGGTAGTGCCCGTTGTCCCTAAGGCTCTCTTTCCATAGCATTTCTTCTGTTAGCTCTGGAAGCCTCTCCTCCAAGACAGTTTCTGGCCATGGATGCACAATAGCCCACTTAATCCATTAATTGCCCTTGGTGCCTCCAAGAAAGCAGATGCCTCCAGGTTCCTGTTATGGAGGTTCTCTGCTCAATGCCTCTTACCTTAGAGAAGTCTGGAACCACCTGGAGGGACTTACCTGACATCCATTCAGTCAATATTTATTGAGTACTCTGCATGAAAGGCACAGTTAGAGGCTGTCTGGCTTCAGCTAGAAACTAGATAGAACCCACAGTCTTAGCCAGGATTCTCTACTATTGTGTTAGTGAGTGAAACAACAACAGTCCCTGCCCTCCAGAGGCTTATAGTCTAGTGCTGGGGACAAACAATCAAGTACTCAACCAACACAAAAGTGCAACTGTGATTACCACCACCACTGGAGGTGCAGAGAGCTAGCTGCTAAGATGCTAAGGGGCCCCCAAGCTGAGAGCTGGCAGATGAATGGAGTTATTAGGCAAGGTGGGGAGGGAATATTCCAGAAATAGGGACTGTATATCTAAAGGTCCTAAAGGAAGGCAGGGACTAAAAGAGGCTAGCATGAGGGACAGAGTGAGGGGGGACATGGTGGGAGATGAAACTGGGAGGCCTTGGCCTTGTCAAGGAGTTTTGGTTTTATCCCAAGTCCACTGGGAAGCCATTTCAGCTGGGGAGGGTAATGGTATAGCCTGATCAGATGAACTACTCTGCAGAGTAGAGAACTCTGCAGAGCGGAGAACAGCCAACCGGTAGGGACTGGAGGGGACAGGCAAGGGGAAAGGGTGAGGTGAGCCCCCCCCCAGTGAGGCATACACCCTCCCTGTGAGCTCCCTTGACTCAAGGTGGGATGGCACTCAAGGATGGTCCTAGCTCTCCAGCTCCCTGTGGGATGAACAAGACCTGAAGACAGAAAAATGTAAAATTTCCCTTTCTCAATGGAAATGAGTCTTGAGGCCAGGGTTCCAGGGAAGAGGGGGTGTGTCTTTGGTCCCACACTGGGAGGATCCTGTTCTACCCCCAGATGGTGTTCCCAGTTCTCAAATCCTCAGGGCCTGCCCTTCCCTTCTGACGTCCTATCTTGGGATGGGCAATGGGACCAGATGTGGTGCTGGTGATGGGGTCTCTTGGCTTTAGGATGCTGGTCCCAGCTTTCCCACTTACTTACTCTGTGGCCTTGGGCAAATGCCCTCCCCTCTCTGGGCCCCAGTTTCCTCATCCATAGGACACGAAGTGAGAGTAGACCCAGTGCCTCTTAACTTTGGGGGCAGGTCACAGACCCTTGGGGAGTTTGCTGAAAGCTATGACCATCATGCACATAACCTGGCTCTGAAATTTCAGGCAACTGCTGGGCTTCTGTTGGGGAGGAGCTTAATCTGGGTTTCAGGTAAAGAACTCATGGATGAGAAATGATCAACCACCATTTCTGACGGCCTGCCACTCCAGTACACTATTCTAATCCTCCCCACAATCCTTTAAGTTAAGTATTATTCTCCCTATTTGATAGAGGATGAAACAGGAGCTCAGAGACAGAACTTTAACCTCGCAAGCTGGGAAGTTGAACTGGGACCTCCAAGGCAGGTCTTTCTGAAGTCAAAGGCCATTCTTCCCATTACAAGGAGAGAGAGCATCACTCTAGATCTTTCCCTGGTTCCCCACTATGCCCCCATAATACCAGATATCTTAAACCTCACAGCCACTGCTCTTCCACAGTTTGAAATGCTCTTGTGAGACAGAACGTACCTCCATTGACAGGTGAGCATCTGAGATTCCAAGAGGCAAAGGGGCTGCCCAGGGGGTCTCCACAAGGGAGCCTTAGAGCTGAGAAATGGCCCTGTCACTCCTGCCCTTTCCTCATGGGGATAGGGGATGCCCGTGATCAACCTCAAGTGCCCGTGGGCACAGGCATCACCTAAATGCAATGCAAAAGACCCATAGCAAGAAGGGTGGGGGCAGGTTGTAACCAGGGGAGAAAACGGGCCCCGAGGGCTGGCCTCCAAGAATGAGGGTTCCCAGCAGCAGTCTGCTGACCCCTCAAATCCTCCCAACTCTGTTGGGGTTGGGACATTGCATCCCCACTTTACAGATGATAACAAAAGAACTTGACCCAGTTCCCCTTTAGGAGGTGACTCCACACACACATACGCACATACACACATGCCTTCAGGGTCCCCGTGTCCCCCCCCCCCCCAGCCTTCCACTTATCAGGCCTCATCTTGGTGCCCTTTCCCCCTCACCAGACCCAAGTATTTATGGTGTCCTTATCTTTTCTCCCTCGAACCTTGGAACCTGCACTTTCCTCTGCCTGGAATGTTCCTCCTTGTACTCTTCAGCTGACTGCTCTTTCAAGGTCCAGTTCCAGAGTCTCCCCAGCATATCCATTTTCTGGGGACCTGAGGTTTCCTATCTCTGTACCCCAGTGCTCAGTGGTGTCTCTGGCACACACTGGGCTCCAGGTGTTTGCTGGAGGACTGAAGGAATTCCAGGAAGCCCCTCCACCCAGCCTCAGAGGCTCCCTGTTCCAGAGAACACCAGAACATTTATAGCCTGTGCTTAAGTGAGGGATTTTCTACAGTTGGCCTCAGCCACTAACAAAACCTTTACTGGTGTCCCCTTCTTTTTCAGCCCGTGTCTTAGTCTGCCAGGGCTGCTATCACTAATACCGCAGATTGTTTGGCTTAAACAACAGGAATTCATTGTCTCACACTTTTGGAGGCTAGAAGTCTACAGTCAAGGGGGTGGCAGGATCAGGTTTTCTCCAAAGTCTGGTGGCTGGCTGGACGTCCACAACTCAATCTCTGCCTTGTCCCACGGCCATTCTCTTCTTGTCTGTCTCCTATTCCTGACTGTGTCCAAAGTTCCTCTGCTTATATAGGACCCCAGTCATAATGGATTAAGGCCCACCCTGATTCCGTGTGGCCTCACCTTCACCAATAACAATTTCAAAAACCCTCTTTACAAATGGGTTCACATCCACAGGACCAGAGGTTAGAACTTAACATGTCTTTGTGAGGGACATGATTCAATTAATAACACGCCCTTAGCCTTCCTTTCCTTGGTTCTATGGGTGTCTTTGCAATGATCTCCCCATTCTTCAGCCTTCCATCCTCCTAGGGCCAGCCTTTCTAAGGCACAGAACTAACCCTTGATCCTGTCACCCCTTCCTCAAATACCTTCTATGGCTCCATGTAGCCTAGAAAACTTGTGCACCCTTGAGCAGGGCATGCAAAGCTCTAGCGGTGTATGTGTTTGGGTGGGTCCTTTTCACCCTCCACATTGGTCATTTTTTCTCCTCCTAACAACCTGGTCCTTCCATTGTCCTGTATCCCAATCCCCCCTTTCTTAGGCCAAAATCTCCCTTACTTTTCAAGGCCAGTTTAAATGTCTCTTATGAAACTCTTCCGGAGGCCCCAGGGGTAACCCATTTCTTCCCTGCCTCTGCCTGGGGACAGACGTTCACTTCTCCTCCCAAGTCTGGAGCTCTCAGAAAGCAGGGAGTGTTCCCTTAGTTCCCCCGCAGGGCTGGGGCAGGGCAGGGCAGGGCAGGGCAGGGCAGGGCTTAATGAATCCACGGTGGACTCGCATCTCATTTCGCAAAGGTTCTCCTGGAAATGTCCCACCCTCACCGCTGAGACATCTAGTCCCTGCCCCCCCCCCCGAAGAGGACAGAGAGTGTGAGTCGGTGGCCCCTGTCCTAAGCCTGGGAAGGCCTCCCCGGGTCTGTTTCCTAGAGGGAAGGGTGATGATCTCACTAGACACTTCTGTACCCAGCACCCAGTCGAAATTTCAATGAATTACCCCGGGGGGCCAAGCACGGTCGGGAGTACAGCGGTGCTTCTGAGGAAGAAAACGGTGGCTCGCACTGAGCCACTGTCCTTTCCGCCAAAGGGCAGGCAAAAAATACCCACACACCTCCCTCACCCCTTTAAAAAGCAACCACTTGGCAAGGCCGCCCGAAATCCAGTCCCGCGCCCTCCACCCCTCCAGCTCCACAGCCCCAGCCCCCGACACAGACAAGCACGAGCAGCCAGGACCGGGAAGGTGCGGCGCCTTTAAGAGGCGGCGGCTGGCGCGGCCGCGCTTCCTCCGCCGCCCCGCGGGGTCCAGCGGGCCGGCCGGCCGGGTCAGCGCGGCGGCGGGGCCGGGCTGGGCTTGAGCGCGGGTGCTGGCCGCCGCCGTTCTCCGCGGGCCGCGCGCGGGGCCGCCGAGGAGGAGGAAGTGGCGGCGGCGGGTGAGGATGGCGGGCGGCGCCGAGCGCGGACAGGGCAGGGTAGGGCAGGGAGTGCAGGCCCCCGCGTGCACCCCGCCGGGGTCCGAGCGCGCCGGGGAGGGCTTGCGCCAGGCTCGGAACCGCCGAACGCGTGGCGCGGGGCTTGGGGGGTGAGGACAGCGAGGGAGGAGAGAGGAAGGAGGAGGAGGAGGAGGAGGGAAGTAGGGCTTGGGGGCGGGCGCGCAGCCCGAGCGCGGGGGCCGAGCCGCCGCCGCCGCCCGCCTTTTCCTCGGCGGCCGCCGGAGGGCGTGTTGCTCGGGCTGGGGCGGAGGCCTCGCCGGGCGCCGCCTGGGCGGGGACAGCCGGCCTCCTGCCCGCCCTAGCCGGGTCGGCGAAGTTGCGGGCCGGCGAACCGCGGGGGCGTCCGGGCGGCGGGAGCGTGGGCGGTGGCGCGGGCGGCCCCACCGTGGCCGCAGCCAGTGGCGTTCCGCGCTGAGCGCCGCTCCCTCCTCTGGGCCGCCCTCCCAGCCCCTCCCGGCAGGACTGCGCGCCCGGAGCCCCGTTCCGCGTCCCCGCCGCCGGGAGGAGGTGCCCGCACGCTCGCGGCGCGCTTCGGGGCGCCAGCTCGGCCTGCGGGCGATTTCCTCCGGACCCGAGCTCCCCGCCCGAAGAAGAAGATGCAGACCTTTCTGAAAGGGAAGAGAGTTGGCTACTGGCTGAGCGAGAAGAAAATCAAGAAGCTGAATTTCCAGGCCTTCGCCGAGCTGTGCAGGTAAGGAGGGAGGGGGCGCCGGCACCCAGAGAGCCCCGGCCTGAACCCCGGTTCCGCCTCGGCGGTTGTTTGGGGTGGTTGGAGCAAAACGGGAAGATGGGGCGCTTCAGGGTCCCGAGTCCGAGTAGCCAGGGGGGCTCTGTGGTGTGTTTCGAGAGAAGCCGTGGTCGGTAGAGGCGTCGTGGCGTGGACCAGGGCTCCCAGGTGCACTGCGACCCCCGGTAGGGAGGCCCCCCGCTGCTGTGGGAGCGCTGCTAAAGGTTAGGGAAGCCTCGCTGTTTGTCAGCGGCTTGAGGTTACTTTGGGGAGCGAGTGGTTTCTTTCCTTCGTCCTTTCCCTTTAGTGGAGAGGGGCACCGACCTTTGTTGACCACCTCCCCTGTGCCCCGCACGTTTGGTTCTTGAAGCTGTCGTTTCGTGCCCCTGTGTTCAGCCTAATTGAAGCGGGTGGCGGTCCGTTGGCATGAACGTGGTGATTTGCTGTCTCATTAGAGCCTCACAGCGGGCTGGTGAATTGGTGGAGATGATAATTCTGGGCCATGCGTCCGGGAAGGGGCACCGAGGCGCGGGGAGATGAGGGAGTGGCTGGTGTAAATGCATGTGGGATAGAATGACCTTCTGCTCCCCACTCCCCCCAGGCTGGCCCCAAACGGTGGAGATTCCGGATGTTTAATAAGAGAACATTCTTCATAAATTGCAGAAGCAGAGAGGCTGGGTTTAGGTGTGCTTTGCCTTGCCTTGCCTTGTGCCACAACTGTGGTTTTGCCTCCCAGAGGCTGTTAGTGGAATCCTGTTCCAAATGAAAGTCTGTAAGAGAATCCAGCTCTTGAAATCCTTCTGGAAAGTTCAGGTGGAAACCTGTTATTATGTAGTGCCTCTCATTGGTAGATTTGATTTTTTGAACATGGGCCCTACTTGCATTTTTGTCCTTATTGCGTCCCAGACATCTTGATGAATTGGACAGTTGTGTTTCTTTATCCCTGGAGTGTGGGAGTGAGTGGCCCGTCTGCTCTGGCATGGGCAGGCAGGCCTGGCACCACCTCTGTGGCCCTAGCCCGTGCTGGCGGCCTGCTTCTCCTCTGCTCCATGCATGCCCCACGGGCACTCCTCTCCCCCAGCCTTAACCTAAAGCAGGTTCTGATTCTGTATCCCTGGGTGTGGAGATGGGGTTGGCTGCCTTCTCCCAGGCCTGCTTCCCAATGGGAAAGCTTTTCATGGTCGGGAGGGAGTGCAGAGTGGTCCTGGGATTCACAAGGAAATCAGGAGGAACGCGCAGCCAGAGCTTTGCAAACGGGTCTGAGGGTTTTTGGAACATTCAAAAAGGAACTTGAGTAATGTACTTCAGATTCACACACTTGTGGAAGAGACATGAACGCTGAAGACATTTGCTGAAGCCTCTTTGGCATGATGCCAGGACCTTGAAGTCCAGTTCTGGTGTAAGATACTGGAGCTCCCCCTGCAATCATATAAGACCTGGGAAACCCCAGTTATGCCTTGCACCCTTTTTACAGATTGCTCTCTTATTTGTGTCATCTTGTGTCTGTAGCTAAAGCCTGGGGCTTGTCATCAGGTTGGTATGTTTTGCTCAGTAATTAGGAGATGTAACAATCCTAGCTGAGTCCTCAGGCTGGACTTGCAGATCTGCTTTTGCCTCCTTATGGAGCCCCCTGCCCTTAAAGGGGGGCAAGAGGGGGGATTTCAGGGCGAGCGAGGTGTCAGCTTGTTTGGGGGCTGAGCCTTAATTTCTCTGAAAGGGTTGTCTTGCACAGTGTTGTTCCCTTCTTCTGGCCAAAATACTGGCTACCAAGAGATGGCAGAGAGCATTTGGGTCATTCTAGAAGCCTAGGAAGCCCACTCGGTTTTTTCATTAGGGAAGCTTTAGCTGTTTTGTCACTCGTACTCAAGAATGGAAAGAAAACACCAAGTTTTTCTGTTTCTTTTTTATTGCTTTCAGGGCAGTGCCCCCTGGTGGCCGCATTTCCACACTGGGTGCAAAAGGCTCCAGTTGAGCTGGTGCCTTTGCTGCTGTTTGTTTGGTAGGCAAGCGGGTAGGATTTTAGTGGCCGTCGAGGCATGCTGGATGGGGCTTTGGCATTTTTTCGACGTTGAGAATCTAGGGGTGCAACGTTGCTGAATTAATGGATGATGAATTGCCTGTGAATTCCCTAATGAAAAAGTACAGAGATGTATGAAAATGACAGGCTGCTCTGCTCTGAATGTTTGGGGACAGTGTCAGCGCCCGAGAGGATGACCTGAACGGACGGTGATAAGTTGCTCAGTTGAATATCAAGCCTTGTAAAAATCTCAGAGCAGGAAGGGATGTTGGAGACCGTCTCGTCCAGCCTCTTTGTTTTTACAGATGGAGAAACAGGCACGAGAGGGGCGGCCTGGATACTTTTGCTCCTTTCATTTAACTGCTGGACAGGGTCCAACCTGGAGACCTGGAGACCCGTGTGGAGAGCCAGCCCTTTCTCCTGGGGTACCATCGGCAGTCATGTACTCACCTGTTTACCTTCCCAGTGGCCCAGCTGCTGCCATTTTGTGGACACTTCCCTTGCAAGGCTGAGCCTGCCTTGAGTGTAATGACTGTGCCTTCTCTTCTGAAGGGGTGTGGCAGATTGGGGCATCTTAGGTGGCTGGAGCCAGGTCCTGGGAAGTGCCCCACCTACCCGGACACTTTGGGTGGGCATAATCATGGCCAACCCGTCAAACTGTGTGCTGTGATGGGACAGGACCTCTGGCTAGTAAACGGATGGGCCTTTGCCTCAGCTTGGATTTTAGTGGTACTTTGTGCTCTTGTCATTCCCCTCGGGTCCTCTCCCTCCCCACTGGACGCCAGCCTGGCTGTCTTCTTTGTCCCTCCCACTTTTCTTCCCTGCCCCTAACCCTGGAGCAGCCGGGCAGCTCCTTCACACCCTCTTTGTGGCTTTTCCAAGATGCCAAGAAGGAACTGAAGAGGGGGAGCAAAGAAATAAAGCTGTTAGTTGGAAACATTGGGCAATTTCTTTTACCTTTTTTTTTTTTCAGTTCTTCATAGTGCCCCGTTTGGGAATGCCAGCTGAGCCAGGTTTCCTTTGTTCAATGTTTTCTGTATCTCTCCTCCGACTCCTTCTTGCCTTCCCATTCTTCTTTTTCGGTGGCTGAACTGGTGATGCAGGAGGTAGTAAAGAAGTGCTTGATTTTGTGAAGCATTTTGGAATAAAATTGGGGTGAGCCTCTGTCCATTTCTACTATACCGACTGACTTTTTTATGAGATGCTTCTGGGGACCTCATTTAGTCCTCCCAATAGTCCAGGGTTGGAGGGATGGGGAAACTGAGGCTCGGGAGTACTAGGGACTTCCTTGCCCCTTGGCACGGCCAATCCAGGGCTGCTGTGAGCTCTATCCCGAGGCCTTTCCACTTGAGGACACGGCTTCCTTGCTTCCTGAGTGTCTCTGCTTTACTCAGGGTGGGGAGCTTCCTGGAGGTTCCAGAAGCTGAAGATTGGGTGTGAGGACCTCGTCCTTGAGAATCTTGGAGGCCAGCTTGGGCAGTCTTGGCTCACAGGAGATGTGCGTGTGGAGCAATCTCAGACAGTTTGATCAACTCATCCTCTCGTGTCAGCGCAGCTCCCCCAGAAGGAGCCGTGGCATGGTGGTCACCAATGCTCACTTTTCTTGAGCCCCTTCTGGAGCCCAGGCCTGGGATGAGGGGCATGTTGGGTGTGCTGCGGGGTAGACCCTCTGCCATGCTGGAGCTGGGAGTTTGGTGTTAACAGTCAACTGGCCTGGGGGGGCATGTAGTGTGTTGGCAGGGAGACATTTCTTCCTTAAAAAGGGGGTCATCTCGGAGGTCCCTTTCTGCTGGGATGGCTTAGCATTCCGGACTAGAATTCTGGAGATTCTAGGGCAGGGAGGAAAGGGGATCTTGTTCCAAGATTAAGTGATACTGATGTGTGGGTGGGTATTTTCTTTTCATTTGTTTGTTTCTTTTAATGTCTGGATTTGGCACCATATTGGGGTGTGGGGGCGGGAGGGGGCACCAACTTAGGTTTCCTGTGCAGCTGTGCACCAGGAATATCCATCACCCAGCCTTGCAAACAAGTCTTTTTACCAGCCTCCAAGGGAATAAACCAGAAGTAAAGAGAGAAACTCTCCACCTGGACGCTGGCTGTCTCTTGAGGAGAAAGCCTGGGTTCCAGGCTTGGCTACTCCTCTGACTACCCATGGGACCCTGAGCACGTTACTTAACCCCTCTGTGCCTCAGTTTCCTCGTCTGTCAACGAGGATAATAGCAGTACTTAGGTTGTGGTGAGGATCTGATGAGTTTCTGTGCCCGAGATGTGAAGTGCTTAGAATGGTGCCTGGAGCTGTGTCTGTGTTTACTGTCACTGTTAATTTTTCTTGCCGCTGTTATTTTTTTTGTTCTTGGGGAGTTTGGGAGTGGGTTTCTGCCCCCAATGACTCTATTTAGGGACCTTTGGCATTTGTAGATTAAGCGTTCTTGGTTCTGACAGTTTGTGAGCTGCTCTGAGGGATGCCCAGTGGTCATTTTGCTGGGGGGTGGGTTTGTGGATTTGCAGCTGGTGGGCCTGGACATGACTAAGGAGGGGACGCTGCCCTGTCTGGTGGCCTTTTGATCACAGCTGGGCTCTGTTCTCCTTTAACACCTGGTCCCATTCGAATCTTGCAACACCCCCGGAAGGTGGGTGTGCTGCCCCACCCATATCATGGATGGGGAAACTGAGGAAATCCTATGTGAATGGGATGCAAGGTGATTCTTTTTTTTTTAGATTTTGGAGATTCAGGAAGAGTTTGGGCTGGCTTTTCTAAAAATGCTGAATTTCCATTAGTGAGCTTATTACAATTATTAGCTAACATTTATTTATTTGATGTTTATGTTTTTTTGTCTTTCTGAGTATTTAATACATACATATGGTAAAAAAAAAGAAATTGGGAGGACTCCAAGTATTCATGAAAAAATCAGTCAGTTGCCTCTGTCTTCCTGAGTCCCAGGTACTGCAGCTACTATTGGCAGTCTGGCTCTTTGGATATTTTATGCCAACACATGTGTGCGCCTCTCTCCATATATACACTGGTTCTGTCTTGGCTCGTTTCACCTAACACTGTGCCTTGGAGAAATTCCACATAGTTGCTTCATTTGGAGACAGCCCTTTATCACTTGCCTCATTTTTTGGTAATGGCTGTGTGGTCCAGCCATTACGATGGACCATGTCTTTTTCCTCGTGGACCACAGGCTGCTTCCTGTCTTTGGCTGGTGAGGGCAATGCCGCCATGAGTGGCTCACCCATTGTCTGGGTGCACGTGGCTAGTTGAATGAGTGCTGGGGCAAAGGGCATGTGCCTTTTACTTTTTTGTGGAAGTTCTGAAGCTTCTTTTACAGAGGAGGCCCCAGGTTTCCCACCCAGTGACAACGAATAGGAAGGCCCTTTACCCACAGTCTCCCGTGACTCAACACATAAGTGGCCCTTTGGATTTGCGTGTTTCTTACTGTGCTGGAGATCTCAGAGCTCATGTTGTCAAGAGCCAGCCACATACCCGGCTGGCACTGGGTAGAGCTGCGGCTCCTGCACGACGGGCTCGGTGCCTCTGTTTCTGCCCATCCAGCCCTCCTGCCTCCGCTGATTATTTCTCCAATGTGGCCTAACAGATTTTGGACATTCAGCAAATACTCAGTGAAGTGCCTTGTGAATGCAATTCCTGACTAGTTGGATGTAAATAAGGTTTCTGTTTCCCCTCATATTTTGAATTCAGCTGGTAAGCTAGCTTTTTGAAGGAATGCTATGGCAACCCCTTCCTAAAAGTAATATTCATTTTAGAAAGCACATAATCATTCAGGAGCTCTTCTGTTTCCTTCCTTGGCAGAGGCAAGGTCTTAAACATTTCCGCCTTCCTGCGTGAATTGGGCCCACCCAGCCTTTGCACCTCTCCTGGCCCCTGGAAAGCCGGCCTGGGTGTGTGGCCTTGCTTTAGGGAGAGCCTCGACCTTGGTTGCTTGTCCAAGGTCACACCTTGGGGATGTGGCTGGGGATCTTGCCCCTCTCTGCACCCAGTGTCTCCTCCCTGCAGGTTGAAGTCTACCTTCAAATGGGTACTTGTGAATGAGGGTGGCTATCGGAGCAGGCCTGGCCCTTGCCATTGGGCTGTTTAAATTGCCCTTGGCTTTGTCTTGCCTGCTCACTGCCTCCCGCAGAAAGCAGCTGCCCTTCGTGGCCTGTGCCTCCCCAGTGGGGCCTCCAGGCTCATTTCTGTAGGTCCATCATTGGCCCTGTGCCAGGTGGAGGGTTGGCAGCCTCAGGAGTACGTCCCCCCACCCACCCAGCCTGCTTTGGGGGCTTGGGCAGATCTGTCACCAGCTGTGAAGATTAGAGAATCACCCCCATGAGGGAGTTCCAGACCCTGCCCACCCCACCCCCATGTCCTTTGGCAACAGGGCCACCCTGTGGGTGCTGGGGCCCATCCCTGCGGGTGCTGGGTACCTGCCCCAGGTGGGCAGGAACTGCCCTGCCTTCTTAATTACTCTTGGTGTTCCTGGGAGCGTGGGCCGGCAGAGCCCTCCAGAGTGGACTCTGCCAAGTGCCAGCTGCTCCTGGAGAGGGAAACAGGCCAAAGTCCCTCCCAAAGGCAGCTTCCAGGAGATGTTGTGTTTTTTTTTTTTTTTTTTTTTACCCTTTCACTTAGAATATTCAACACGTAGTGACCCCTGACTGCTGAGCTTGTTTCTTTTTCTCTGAACTTGCTTATTGTCTGTTTATTGTACCTTTCCCCATTAAAAGCTGGTTCCATAAAGTTTTGTTCCCTGCTGAAACCCTAGTGCCTGTAACAGTGCCCATAGTAGGTAGGAGCTCAGAAGTGTCTGTCAGGGGGTGGACAAATGGATATGCAAACTGGCCCATTTTTTGAGCTTTTTCCATGCCCCTGGGGCTCAAGCAAAGCCAATTGTGGCTCCTCCAGAGTGCTCTGGGCCAGGAGGGAAACCCCAGAGTGGGGAGATTGGGGTGGGGTGGGGAGCAAGGGGGTGAGTCCCTGGTCCAGGAGGAGCTTGTCATTGGCTTCACCCATTCATTCTTTTATTTGCAAATCCTGAGCATCTGTCCTGGCCAGGTCCTTGTGCACCTGGGGGAGAGGGACGGCAAACCAACCCACAGATGCTTTTAAAATGCTGCAGGGTGGAATTAGAGCCCCGAATCATGCAAACCGGGGCTCAGCGGGACCGGGTGGGGGTGGCTGGATCACTTCAGCTCTCTATGGTCAGAGAAGGCCTCTGCAGGAGGTGATGTTTAACTGACAGAGCCCAGACCTCTCTTCTCTGGGAGCTGAAAGATGGACAGTGTGCACTGCTGGAGGCTGCTCCCCCTGGCCTGCCCCTGGCTTCGTGTGGACCGACGGGAACTGTCTGGGGAAGGGCAGGCAGCTCAGGGCATAACTTGCGGCCAGTTTTCACTGCAGACGGGGGGTCCTTCCAGAGCCCTCTTCCCCTGACGGGGTGATGAAGGGGACCAGGTGGGTGGCTCTGGTACCCTCCTCCCAGCCCAGGACAGGAGGACAAACGCTCCTGTCTGGTCCAGCCCAGTCTAGCCTTTTGTGTTTAGGAAATCAGCAATTCTGGGCCTTGGAGGGTTTGTGTCTGTAGAGGTGGGGAGGGGAGATCTTATCTTCCTTGTAGGCCTTGGGTTCGCTGACCTTTCCAGAAGCGCTGGTTAGGCCTGGGGTACCGCGTGGGATGGGGATGGAAGCCACACCTGAAGCTTGTCCGCTCTGGCAGTCTTTACCTTACCCATTGTTTGTTGAACTTGCCCAACAAAAGAAGCACCTGGGTATTAGTCAAAAATACACCTTCTTAAGCACCCCTTCCTCCCAGTAAAATAAATCCTAGGGAAGGGACAGGGAAGGAGCCTGGGAATCTCCTTTTTTTTTTAACTGTAAAAATTGGCATTTCATTTATCTAGATATGCCCTCATGGGAATCTCCTTTTAGCAAATGCCCTGATGAGTCTTACTATCAGGCACTTCTGGGAAATTGGAATTGTCATTTCCCCAACATGATCCTGTTTGGTGAAACACTGAGTTAAACCCAGCTGACTCGGACTCTTTACCGCAGGGCTTCTCAGGGACTTAGTTGCTCTCCAGGAGGGGTGTCTGCAAGGTTGGGGTCCCAGGCTGGTCTGTCTAGAGAGCCCCTTTGTGGGAGGATTGACTCATGGGGCTTGTGTTCCTTGGAACACACTCTGGGGAACTCCCATGTGGCACAGCCACCGGGTACCTCGTCGGAGGCTCACTGGGTGGGCAGCACGTGGTCTGCTGGTCGCTCCCTTGTGGGAAAATCCCCTCCCTCCTGTTTATAAATGTCTTGCCTCCGACTGCTGATTTGCAGTGGAATGTATTTAAAGGTGGATCCCAAGGCCTGACAAGGAGCTAGTTTTTGCACAGGAGAGCATTCCTGGCGGCTGGACCAACCTGATATGGCACTGATTATCAGGGCCAGGCCCAGTCAGGCAGCTGAAAGCAGGTGCCTTACCCTGCAGACTCAGTGACTTCTCGTCAGCAGCCCCTGCAGGCCGTTGGGCAGGCCAGCCTGAGCTCACTTCAGAAAAAGCGAGCCTTTTGCAGGCACTTTGGGCGCGGGAGTACCAGCTCCAACTGGGAGGCCAGGGCTTGTGGCTTATTCTGGAGGCCAGCTGTGTACCTGCAGGAAACCTGCCACATGCCTGGAGGAGGCCCACCACGTGCCTGGGGGAAGCCCACTGTGACTGAAGGAGACCCGCCACATGCCTGGAGGAGGCCTGCCATGCTTGAAGGAGACCACGCCTGGAGGAGGCCTGCCATGCTTGAAGGAGACCACGCCTGGAGGAGGCCTGCCATGTGCCTGGAGGAGGCCCGCCAAGTGCCTGAGGGAAGCCCTTCATGTTTCTCAAGGCATATGTTGATGTTCCCCGTGCAGAACGGCCTCCCCCTTAAGTTAGCAAATGGCACAAGATTTCAGAGGATAGTGAGAAACTACTGCTGGCCAGGTGCTGGCCAGGTCCCTATTGCAGATATGAAATCTACCTTCAGGATGGGTGTGGAGTCTCCATTTGCTAGGTGAGAACACTCAGGCCCAGGGAGAGGGGAAGTGACTTCCCGCTGAGCTGGGATTCACCCTCAGGGCTGGTGGTTTCCAGCCTGCCAGGTCACCTTTGCCTTGCGTTTAATGGCACAGTGATTCAAGCACCGTTGTGTTGATACCCAGTTTCAAAAGAAAATCAAGGCGTTTTTTCCTGGGCATGCTCTGTGTGCAGTTGTTGGGCCCAGAGGTGTCGTAGGTGGTGAAGATCACAGTGAACTCAGACATGAAACTTGCCCAGCTGCTACATGTGACCGGGCAGTCATTCTTCTCCCTCCTCCATCTGTAAGGTGGGCGTAGTTCCCCTGCCTCTGAGGTCTTTTGAACATGGTGGGTGCTCAGTAAATGATGGGATTGCTCCTTCCCCCACAAGAGGCCACCTGCCATGACTTCTTGCCCTCCCAGGCCCGGGGTCTCTGACACAGGCAGCTGTCCCCTCCTGCGCTGGCATTTACTGGTGGGGGAAGGGGTCTCTTGTCAGGAACTAGGACATGTCTGTGGTCTCCTGGCGAGTTCACTGTTTCCTGGGAGGGTCTGGGGTGGTAGGTGAGGGTGCAGGGAGTTTCACTTTCATTTCTGCCTCACACCCTACATCCATCTGACCATCGTGGGTGGGTGTGGGGCCCTGCCCACAACCTGGGCACTTGTCCTAGGGCAGGCTCCTGGGCCCCCCTCTGGAATGACCCAGGGGTGGGGCACAAGCATCATTCTGTCAAACATTCGTGCAGTGCCTGCTGCCTACCGGGCACTCTTGGGTGCTAGGGATAGATAGGGCAGTGGACACCACAGAGCCCCCTCTGGCCCCAGGGACAGCCCTTTTAGGTGGTTCTTGAGCCACTGAGGGGCTCTTCCCCCAGTCTGGGCTGGGTCCTGTGGAGGGGAGGTTGGTGGGAGGGGGTGCAGGTTGTGCAGGGTTTTTGCCTGTTCTCTGAGGGACAGTAGGGGAGCCCTGGGAGGGGAGGGAGGCATCCTGGTGTGGGCATGGTGCTTGTGAGTCCCTAGGGTGCTGGTTCCAGAAGGCTTGGCTCTTGCTCATCACAGTTCTGGGTTCATGGTCTTCTTTATGAGGAATGTTCAGTGATGTGGACAGTTCTGGTTTCTCTCTGGGTGAAATCTCTTCTTTACCCTGCATCTCCATCCATCTTACAGGTGAGGACACAAAGGCTCAGAAAAGATGCAGTTGGCCCAAAGTTGCGAGCTCACTGGTGGAGCAGCTTGCATTTGAACCTCGGCTTTGCTAATGCTAAAGCTTATTTTCTTTAAGATTTTATTAATTCTTAAAGTCATAAAACCATTTTGAGATCTTTGAAGAGGAAAGCACTCCTGGCCGTTCCATTAAAGACCTGTTGCTGCCTCCCTGTGGGCAAGGGCATTGGGGTCCTGTTGAAAGCAAGACATTCTGCTTCTGGCACAGTCAGCCCCTGGCACCCTTATCCTCACTCTGACAGCCCTGAGTACATGCCAGACTGTGGCCTGGGCACAAAGAGTTTTGGGTGCCTTGTCACCCTGTTGCTTGCTGCTGAAGCTGAACCTCAAGGAGGTCCAGGCCCAAGCCTCTAAAAGGCCCCTTCCAAGGCCTTTATCTCTAAATAGAGAAGTGCTCTTGCTGGCGAGGAACATGCCAGTTCTCTTGGGGAAACTGATGGTGGCTGCCCCTGGTGCTCAGGGCACAGTGGGATCCCCCTCCAAGAGCATACATTAGCCTTTGCATGAGATGGCAAAGTCATTCCTGCACTGCGTTATTTAAGTAGCATGAAAACAGTTTAGCCCGAGAAGTAATAGTAGCTCTGTTTTATTGAGCTCTGCTATGTGGCTGGCACTTATAAATCCTAGGATCCCATTTTACATGTAGAAACTGAGGCTCAGAGAGGGAAAGTGACCTTCTTAGGGTTTCATAGCTGGTCACTCCTGGGCAGAAGTGAACTTTCCTTTGTGTGACACTGAAGCCCATGCTCTTGACTGTTACAGAGGTTTTTCTCTTTTGAATAAAGGCAGAGGATGGCTTCCCTCTTGTCTGAGGTCTTCTCCAACCACCCACCCTCAGTGCCCCATAGTTCACTCACTTTTCTTTTTTTCCTCTTCAATTTCAACTGGATGCATTGCTCACCTGGAGGGTGCCCGGAAGTTCAGTTGCTGACTCAGGGTCTGGAGGTTTTGACCCCCAACGATCCCAGGGTGGCTAACGCTGGGCCTGCCTGGGACCCCGCCACGGGCCAGCAGTTGCTACTGGTCTTGTGGATGCTGACTTTGGGCTGCCCAGTTTGTGACGTGCTCTGTCCACACGGCCGTGGGCTCAGGCAGATTCCCAGTCTTCGGGTGAACCCAACATCCTCACTGCCATTCCCTCCTTGGCACGCTCCTTTCTGCTCTGAGCCAGCGAGGATGAGGCCGTGTGGCCCCCTTCTCTATTAAAACTGCCACTCACGCCCCTTCCTGGGGGTCACCTTGGGAACCTTGGAGCTTCCTCCACTGAGGCTGCTGACACAGCCTAGAGGGATTAGAAGCTCCTTGGAAAGATCCCCAGAGCCTGGGAGGATTTGGGGAATATTAGCATTGGGCAAACCCTCAGTCTCAAAGGGAGGGATGCCATGAAAGACCTTAAGAGGTCAGGAGTAGGAATTTGGAGGCCGTCAGGCTGCATTTCTGGCTGTGTGACTGGGCTGCGACCTAACCTCTCAATTTCTGCATTTAAAATGGAAATTTTAGTACTGTTCTGGTTTGCTAATGCTGCCTTTATGCAAATACCAGAAATGGATGGCTTTTATAAAGGGGGTTATTTGGTTACAGATTTAGAGTTTGAAGGCCATGAAAATGTCCTAATTAAGGCATCAACACAAGTATCCTTCACCAAAGGAAGGCCAGTGGCATCCGGAAAACCTCTGTTAGCTGGGAAGGCACGTGGCTGGTGTCTGCTGATCCTGGGTTGTGTTCCAGCTCCTCTCTAAGCTCCTCTGCATTCTTCAAAATGTTGCTCTTGGGGTGTTTTGTCTTCTCTTCTCTGGAGTAAACACTGGGCTCTAGCATCTCCAAAGTGTCAGCAAAAGTCTGCTTTCAGTGGCCGTCTCCAGAAGTCTCTCCAAAACGTCCCTTTCAGCTGCTCTGAGGTCCTTCTGTTTGTGAGCTCTTTTATAGGACTCTAGTGATTAAATCAAGATCCACCCTGAAAGGGCGGGGTCCATATCTCCATGGAAAAAGTTCAGTCAAACATTTCACCCACAGTTGATTGAGTCACATCTCCATGGAATCACTCAATCAAAGGATTCCAACCCAATCAACCCTAATCCATCTGTCCCCACATGATTGCATCAAAGAACATGGCGTTTTGGGGGACATAATGCATCCAAACCAATGCACAAGTACCAGTGTGCAGGATAGTTTTGCAGATTGGGTGAGCTAATGCGGGTCAAGTCCTTCCATGGTGCCTGACCCCTTGGGAAGCTCACAGTAACTGTTACTAACATTAAGGTCGGCCAGTAAGGTAGAGCTGACCACTGGGCATTGGGCCCAGTTGCAGGGAGCTTATGTGTGAGCACCCATTGGAAGAAGCTGGGCCAGCTGAGGATTAGAGTTGCCAAGGCCTCCTGATAGGGAGGGATGTGTGGCTGGGTCCCTGGTGAGGTCATGGAGTCAGAGATGGGACTGGAACCCCCATTCAGCCTCTTTACAGGCACATGACCCTAGGTGGGTGACCTGGTGCATTTCTGCACCTCTCTGGGCCTTCACTTACTCATCGGGAGGAGTCGGCCTTGTTCCTGGGTGCAGTAGGATCCCAGCACACACGAACCTCCCTCCTGTCTCATGTGGCCAGAGGCCATCTCTGTTAACTTGTAGTCACATCTCCTGTGTCAGACAGGTGAATCAGTGTGCCTCAGGGCGAAGTGCCGAGAGTCATCATCCTAGGGGGGTCATTTTCCAAAACCTTTGAGCTGGAGGGGTCTTGGTGGATGAGGACTTGGCGCCCAGAGTGGCCCCGCCTCGCAGACCCACGCACACAGTGATCGGGGTGCCCCATGCCCCTACCACACGTCTGAGGTGGGCAGGGCAGGTCCCCAGAAGGAAGCTGGGAAACTGTTCCCTGAAGACGGTGGGATGGAGTTGGGCAGCAGGGGTGGGGAGGTGGAGACGCTCCCTGATTCTGAGTCTCCAGGGAGCAGTGGGTTGAGGGTGGGGGCAGCTCTCTGCCAGCCTCCAGCTGAGGCCCAGTGTGGCAGAGGCCTAGGAAGGGGGTTTGCACTGTCTCTGGAGATGGCTGAGCCAGGACCAGCTGCTCCCCCACCAAAGGCTGGGTCCCTGGTCTGGTTGCTTGGCCACCCAGAGGCGGGCAGATCCGGTACACTCTGGGTCCTGAGGTCGGGCAGGTTGGGCACCCTGCAGAAGAGGCTCAGGCCACCCTGCCCTGTGGGGCAGGGGAGGGCCACCCTGGGTTCAGGGTGAAGGCTATGTTTCCCTGCCCTCCCGTGTTTGTCAGAACCTTGGTGTTTTGACACCAAAGTATTTCAGAGTGAAACAGTCATGTGTTATGTAAACACACAGCCTGTTGCTGTTTGGCCCTTTCCTGCGGGGGGAGAGTTTAGGTATCTTTCCACCAGGAGACTGGACGACTTGGCAGCTGGAGATGGAGGGGAGCACTCAGAGCCTCAGTCTTGCTGTGGGGAGCACTGGTCCGGGGGGTTGCAGAACAAGGACACTCAGCTCAGATATGCAAAGCCAGGTCCTGATCCCCTCCCCTATCCTAGGGAGCCTGGTGGGAGCTTCAGGGATTTCCATGTGGAAAGGGGAGGAGGTGAACGGCGAGTGGTGGGGGGCCCCAAACCCAGGCCTTGCTACACCTGGAGGAGCCAGCAGCTGGCCTCTGGGAGAACCTGCTCAGAACCCCCTATCCTAGACTTGCATAGCCCCCTGCAGATGTCGCCACTGGGGTGTCCCTGGATTCTCAGTGGCCGATGGGTCGCCCAATGGCATGGCGCTTGAGTACAGCTAGGTAGAGGCTGTGCTGGTGGAAAGCGAGGGAAGGGGAGGCCGTTTCAGGCAGCTTCCCCTTTGCTGTGGCCTGCAGGGACAGGAAGGCTGGCTGACATGGACCAGCCCCAGCATAGCTTCTCAGACCACACTAGCACTGTTCAGTTGTGTGGCTTTGCATGGAGCCCCTTTGTGAAGCTGAGGGCCCCCAGCTCAGAGGCCCTGCAGAACTAGTTTGTGACCCCTGCTTCTAGCTGTCCTGGTGGAACTGCAGTTTGGACCCTAGCTGTGCAGTGGAACACTGAAGAACCCACGGGGGCTACCCAGGTGGGCATTCCTGTTCATCAGCTCATAAAAGGAGAGCACTGGAAGACAAGAGACCAAGCTTAAGAAGGTGACTGTTCTCCTTCGGTGACTTGGCCACGAGAAATTCCACACCATCTCTTGTGGGCAGGTTCATGATGGACTTGTGAACAGTACTAAAAAAACTGTTGTTCAAAGTGATAACCTAAACAATCAAAAATGAAAATCTCACCAGAGAAAGCACAGTGAAAAGTCAGCCTCCCTCATGCTGGCCCCCAAGCCCTGAGGCAGCCATGCTCCCACCTTCTTGCGTGTTCTTTCAGACGCATGCTGTGCTATGGGCAGGCATGTAAGCACACACATGCACACACAGCCCTCCATTCTTCGTGTCTGCACAAACGCTGGCCCATTACTCATGCTCTTCTACACTTTATTTTTTTTATTTAGTGACACTTATTAATTTAATAAAGCTTATTATTCAGTGATTCCGTGGCTATGCTGACCTTGGGCCATCAGTGAATGTGGCTTCACCCTTCAGTTCCGTTACAAGCTCAGGCTTCGGAAAGACCCCTTGTCAGTCTCGGGAGTCTGGGCCTGCTGAGGGCTAGGGTCTTCCCTGCCCCCCTGCAGTGGGGATGTGTGGGAACAAGCTGGGACCCACGGAGAGCTGAAGGGAGTTCTGCATGCAGCACTGCCCCCCTCCTGCTTGGCCCTGGCCCCCAGTGCAGACTCTCCTGGGCAAGGAGGCTGCCAGTCTGCTGACCTCGAGCAGGCGAGCAGCTTCTTGGTTCCGAGCAGCCTCACTTTCTTCATCTGTAAAATGGGGTACCAGTTACCCAATTGTCGGGTGGTTCTGGGGGATCAGGAGATGAGGGCTGAATTGGTGGAGTGGTTTCTGGGATGTTAATGGGTGCTCTGATTATAATTTTTTCTCCCCCAAAAGTTTTTTTTCCTGACCAACTGCTGGGCGTCATCTGAAGGAAGGGGCTGCTGGTGTAGTCCCTTAAACGGGGAAGGCCCCGTCTTGGGGGCTCCCCTCGCCCGGTGCTCCTCCACGCCTTCCTGCCAGCTGCAGGGGATCCAGGAGCTTGGGGAGGTGGGCGAGGGGCTCTCCACAGTCCAGCTCCTCTTGTGGCCTCCAGCAAAGTCCCCCCGACTCCCCTCCCAGCCCACGTGCTTCTGGGAAGGGCCCCCCACCAGCCAGCCCCACTCGCACACTGAGCTCCAGCTGAGGGGAATGAAAGGCTGTTGTCTTTTTCCTGCTTTTTTTTTGGTCCTCTGCAAAGACAATTTAATATTGTGAAAGCAAAATTTGAAGAGACGAACAATCCCCATGCCCCCCACTCGGCCACGTCTGTTTCCTTTTTGTACATTCTCTTCCCTTTTTGCATCTAACATTCATAGAGCTGAAATCATTGTAGATGGAGCCGTTTGATTTCTGCTTCCTGCACGTAGCATTGCAGTTTAAACACATTCCATGTTTCCATAGTCTTTAGAGTGATCTTTTATAAATTTAATTTTTGTTAGATTTTTTAAAATTTCCAGCATGCACAAATGAACAGTGAAACGAACAGTCCATCCTTGCATTACCAAATGTTAACCATTATCAACTTATGGCTAAACTTGTTTTGTTTATTTCCCTCATATCATTTTTTTCCCCAGTTTTTTTTTATTTATTTTCCTATAGTTTTATAGAGTTGTATTCACATACCATACATTTATCCACAGTGTATAATCAGTTGTTCATAGTATCATCACAAAGCAGTACATTTATCACCACAATCAGCACCTGAACATATTGGTTACTACAAGAAAAATTGCATTCTGTGCTCCTATCACACAGTATTATGCTATTTATTTCTGTATCTATACAATCAATCCTAAACATTCTGTAGTCCTTCAGCATCAAATGGCTGGTCCCAGCCCTCTTTCTATCTCCTGGTCACCTGCGTTGTCAGCTTTTAACTCCCAAAGTTTGTTCATTAATGTCTGTTCATATTAGTGAAACCATACAGAATCTGTCCTTTTGTTTCTGGCTAACTTCACTCAACATAATGTCCTCAAGGTT
>PVKY010002514.1:0-25240 GCA_004027775.1 Bradypus variegatus | reverse complement strand
GGGTACATTCGTAGGGGGGTGGGGGATGAGGGCTGCAAAGAGGGTGCTCCTAGGCTCTGGGGAGGGGCAGGGCCACTCCTCAGGGTGGGGCACTGCTTTTCTTTGCTTTGATTGTGAAATCTGGGAGAAGTTCTTTCTTATCAATAGGGAAGCAACAGCAGACCATACTCCTGCTATTATTAAAACGTGGACAAGTCATTTGTGTACAGGTGAGGGCGGGGCATGGGGTGGTGATCTGGGGATTGCCACTGGGTAGGGAAAAAAAGTACCAGCTTTGGAGACAGCAAGGCTGGGTTTTAATCTTCAACACTTTCTTTTTTTACTACTTTTTATCTGTGGCACAGGTGGGGGGCTTTCGACAAATCATTTAACCCTTCCAAGCCTCAGGGTCCCCAACTGTAACACTGCCCATAGTCTTTAGAATTTCAGGTATGAAGTGCTCGGCATGCAGCAATACGCATGGTATCTATAAAGGAGCTGGCATTTTGGTGGGTGCCACGTAAGCGGTTTTTATTATCTTAATATCCCAACGCAACCATTGCCCATTTGGGGCTTCTCTCCATTTTTTACATGCATCTTTTTTCAAGTTTTCAAAAAATATGTTTAGTCATTTTTGTTATTGTTTGACCCAGCCTCAGCCAATGATTGCTTACTGCATTTTGTTATCAAGTCTTTTTAGTCTCTTTTCATCTAGAAGGGGTTCACAGACTTTTTAATTTTTTCTTCTGGTCATTTATTGCATTGACATTTTTAAAGCGTCACCATCTGGATTTGTCTAATTGCTACTTCATGATTAGATTCATGTTAAACATTTTTGGAGTCCACATTTGGACAACATTGTCTACTTCCCTTTGGCTCTCACCATCGACATTTTATGCGCCTTCTGAATTTAGCAGTAATTTGGACTCAGTGCAAATTACTATTTCCGTAGTTTGCTCTTGTTGTTTAACATTGGCTCGTTAGCATTTTTCCATGTTGCTTCATAACCTAGCCATCCTTTTTAGGGGCAGCAGAGGCATCCTAAGGCAGGGGCACCATTTTCGGAAGATTCCCCAACCTCAGACATGTATGTTGCTTCCGGATACCCACACACACACACTCTCAAAATCCTGTAGTTGATATTTTTCAGGCACATGGGTTTTCCCATAGTCAGGAATTATTCAGTCAAAGGCATTGAATATTTTTATGGCATTTAAAGCTAAATGGTTTTCCAGAAAGATTGGACCAGTTTGCCTCAATATATAATAGTCTCGTGACACTCTTATCAGCATTGAATAATATTGAAAGAAATGTTTTACTAACAGGCCCCAAAGACAATCATTTTAAACGTGTTTCTTTTGCTGCTGAGGAGAGTAAAGAGCTCTCTCTCTGATTGCTAGCTGGTTGCAGAGCATGGGATTTGCTGCAATGTAGTGCAGCAGTTTACTGCTTGGGCTCTGAAGTTGGATGGATTCAGATTCAAATCCCAGCTTCCCCACTTCCCAGCTGTGTAGTGTTGAGTAGGTTACTTCACTTCTCTGATCCTTGGTGTCCTCGTCTGTGAAATGGAGCTCATAGGCTCCACTGCTAAGGCTGTCTGAGGATTAAATGAGATAAATCAGATAATGACCATGGCCTAGTACTTAAATGATACTCAGTAAATACTAGCTGTTATTGTTAGCATTGATTTAATGTTAACAAGTCTCTGTTCACCTTCAAGATTCATCTTATTTTAACAAAGGAAAATGGTTTACACTTAAAGCTGAAGGGGTTTGGGTTAGGCCCAAGGATAGATTTTTCTGCCATATTGGTTTATCACCCTAGCAGGTGAGCTGACAATTTCTCTGCCAAAAAGCTGCCTGGCTTGACTTGGGTGCGAGCCTCCCTGCAGCAAGCAAATAAACCGAGAAGGGATTGATGCTGAGCAGAGGAGGAGGGGCTGTGGGCTGTCTCAGAAGTCCCCAAAGGGCTATTTTTCCAGACTCCATCTCCCCTGCAGTCCTGCAGCCTCTACTCTTGGAAATGGGGGTTGTCCAGAAGCCATCCTAGGGACTATCCCACGATCTACACTCAGGTGCTCAGTTTGGGAAACCGAGACCACCTTAGGGACGCCCAGGCATGCCGGGATCAGGGCCCTGGGGTTTGCTCCAGCTCGGTTTGCTGTCCTTTGGAGCAAGGTGGTCTCTGTTTTCACCTGCAGTGAGCTGTGGGGAGCCTAACGGGAGGGGACGTAAGTCAAGAGCAGGGAACGCTTAATGCCTATATTTTCCTCTACGTTTTCCTCTCTGCTGCTGACCCAGTGTCCGGGGAGGAAGTCACTACTGCTAGGACCTTGGTCTCAAATAAACCGCTTCATGAGAAATTTCTGCTAGGGGAAAACACACTAAAACCCCCCAATGTTTCCCTCACCCGTCCCTCTCAAAAAATTCCATTAAAATATTTCCCATGTTCGGAGCCCATAAAAGCATGAGTCTGGGAACGGGATCACCGGGTCATGAATATTTTTTTCCCTGTTGTGGGGGGGGGTGACAAATATTTGAATAATAAAGCCCGTCAGTCATTTGGAAACCGGTGGTGAAGCGTGGACTATTTTTAAATGAAGCGCAACGCAGCTAATATACGGTGGCTGCTTCCGACGCTAGTCGCTTTGTCTTGCCAGACACAGGGTTTTGCAAATAAATAGGAAGTTTGATGTTTGCATCAAAAGCAAGTGCTTTAGATTTAGACAGATGGATGCTTGAATCTTGACTTTGACACTTGCTTAACCTCTCTGAGCCTCCAGGTTCTCGTCTGAAAACTGGTATACCAGTACCTCCTATACTGGATCATGGTGAAGATTAGAAATAAAACCCTGTTGCAGACAATGGACACTCAGTGAGTGGCTGCTATTTGTGTGGTTGGCTGAATGAATCTTTGAGGGCCTGCACTGTGGTAGCAAATGGGTTTTCAGTAACGAGTATCTTTGCCAAGGTCGTTGAGGTTTGCGTGGTGCGATAAGATTTAAGCCATTATCTTATTTGTCCCTACCCTGAATGACCCTTATGGGGAACCCAGGGCATTTATGAACACCCCCATTTTACAGATGAGAAAACTTTGGGATTGCTTTGTCCTTTGTTATCAGCCTGTCTCTCTCTGGTGAGTCAAAGCCAGTGGTTTTAGTTCTTCAGTTTTTACTAATAACCCTTTAAGGTCTGAGGGAGCTGGGGGGCATGTGGAGGGCTGCGAGGTGCCATCCTGCCTGGGTCATTTCCTGCTTTCCCTAGCAGGGCTGTCGGACCCAGGCAGGAAAGGCCGCTGGACTAGCTCCCCAAGCCTGGACTGATGGCTAGGGCAGCTCAGCGGTGAGGTCCGCGGCCAGGTGACCTTGGCCACTGTGATGAGTTAAGTTCTATCCCCCCAAAACAGATCTGTTGAAGTCCTAAGCCCCAGTTGCCCCAGAATGCCACCTTATTTGGCAATAGGGTCATTGCAGATGAGGTCATCCTGGAGGAGAAGGGACACAAAGACAGAAAGAGAGAGGGAGAGAAGGTCATGTGGAGACAGAGTCATGCCGCTTCACCCAAGCCATGGAACACCAAGGACTGTGGCCCCAACCAGAATCTCAAAGGGGCAAGGAAGGATCCCCCCGGAGCCTTTGGAGGGAGCCTGGCATTGCCGAAACCTTGATTTTGAACTTCCAGCTGCTGGAACCGTAAGAGAGTCCATTTCTGTTGTTTGAAAAGCCACTCAGTTTGTGGCACTTTGCTACAGCACCCCAAGACGCTAATTCAGCCGTGGCAGTGGGCCCCGGCTCACCCTGCTGCCAGTGAGCTGCACCCATGAGCTGGCTGCTCCTGGGTATGCTTCTGCCCTGGAGGTGGCCCTGTCAGGAGTCCCAGGGGGCTTGGAGCCGAGCGCACGTTGGGGAGTGGTTGGGAGATGGCTGGTGGCCGGTGGTGACCTTCACCCGGAGCCCTGCTCCTCCGACTTTCCCACCCACCCCTCCAGCCAGGAGAGGGGGAATGCGCAACCCCAGCCCGCAGCAGCCCACTCCAAGAATGACCCCGCTTTGAAGCCTCAAGTTTTATTTTTAACGCTGTTAATTTTTACATTCGATCATCCAGGATTACTTTACTATAAAGACTATTTTCCCCTAATTTTTGAATCACATGGATGCTCTGGGAAAATGTCTGTGTTTTCTCTGTGGCTTCCGCTACTCCCAGCACAGCGTCACCATCCCTGCTTTAAAAAAAAAGAAGGGATTAGAGCAAAACAGTAAGAAGAATGATAAGACACCGTTGTGACGATGACGTGCAGAGTTTAGTGGAGCCCTGTTATCTGATGTGATTCATTGAGTAACTGAAACTTTGGTTTAAAAAGAGAATTACAAAAATGCTATGCCCCCAAACCTAAACATTTTATTTTAGCTTAAAATGTACAAATGTACATCCGTTCACTGATCTGTTGACATAAGGCCATGGGCTTTCCTCTTTGGGTGGAACTGTGACCCAAAAAAGATAAGCTCAAGTCTTAACTGCCAGTCCTGGGAATGTGACCTTATGCGGAAATAGGATCTTTGAAGATGTGATGAGTTAAGACGAGGCCAAACAGGAGTAAGTGGGCCCTGACCCAACATGGCTGGTGTCCTCGTACAAAGAGGAAATTTGGGCCCCCAAACAGAGGATGCCCGCGAGAAGGCCCTGTGGAGCTGGAAGAGGCAGGGATTGGAGAGAGGCATCTCCAGCCCGGGAACCCCAAGGATTCCTGGTAACCCCCAGAAACTAGAAGAGGCTGGAAGGGCTCTCCCCTGCAGGCTTCACAGGGGAGCAGGGCCCCGCTGATGCGTTGATTTTGGACTTGGCCTCCAGAGCTGTGGGACAAGTCATTTCTGTTGTTGGGTGCCACCCAGTTTGTGATGCTTTGTCACAGCAGCTCTGGGAAACTAAGACAAATGGGTTCATCATTTTTGCATAAGCACTTTCAATGGCCACAGAGAGTCTGTAGTTTCCCGATTTTGTTAAAAGTGCATCAAGAGTTTAAAGACACTGGTGAAGACTTCTGAATGCCAAATCCTTCTAGATTTTTATAATTCTCCCCCATCTTTGACACTTGTCTTGCCCAGTCTCATTCAATAGAGAGTTTGTTTTAGTGGTTTGTCTTTATTGAGTTTCTAAAACATTCAGTCTAGTTTTTACAGAAACAGCTTTTTGGCTCTCCTATGTCATCCGTGCATGTAATAATTACTTTATGTTGTTACGATAGACAGATGGGGAGCAAGCGCAGCTAACTCTTGTTAGTATACAGAGACCGAAGTGCCCATCAGCCTCGAGTGACCAGCATGCTGAGGACATGGGTCAGGTTGTTCTGAGGAGGGACCAGAGGACACAGGTAACGCACTGATTCTGCTAGGACCAGGTCGGGGGCAGCTCCAGGGCCAGGCTTCCACTCAGAACTCTGACCACAGCAGGCTCTAGCAGGGGGGCATTTCAGACCAGTTCCTTTTTCTGTGGGTCCAGCCATTATTTGTACTTACGAGTTTTGCTATCAGCCAACTCAGAATTGCCATCTTCATTAATCTAGATAGTCATTTATTTGAATAATAATAATAGTAAATGCTTTGGAAGCACTCACCAAGTGCAGTATTCTGGGCACTTTCAAAATACTAAACTAATTTATTCTTATTACCACCCTATGTGATAAGTACTGTTGTGATCCCTGTTTTATTGATGGGGAAACTGAGGCACAGAAAGGTTAAGTAATTGACCTGTTTACCTGGTTAGAAAGTGGCAGAGCCTGCCCTTCATCGCTGCAGTGGGCTGCCTCCCAATGTGGGCTCCTGTTTCAGAGGAGGAAGCATTTATTGGGGATGGGGGAGTCTGGATCCCAGCTGGGAGGATGAGGTGAGGCTCTGGGAGTCAGCCGGCTGGGTGGAAGGGGCTTCCTAGCTCCTGTCTCTTCCCTACCCACTCCCACCACCCGACTTCGCTGGGCTCCTGGGCTGCCTTCCCTGTGCCTGGCATTCCTTAGTCTCTGGTGGAGTTGGCTTCTGGAACTCTGGTTCCTCTGCAGTGAGAAGTGCCAGCAGGATGCAGCTCCGGGTCCTCATCCTGGCCCCCCTCTGCCCAGGGTGGTGCCCTCGCCAAACGCCTGGGCAGCCATGGTGCCCTCCAAGGGCCATGCTCCACATCTGTCCAGAGGAAGCAGGCCTGGGCTCTGAAACCTCTGTTGCCTCCATGCCCAACTCTTGGACCTTCTGCTGGAAACCAACCTGGGGGTCCTTGAGTTGGCAGGTGACCCTGTCAGGGTCAGGGCAACAGGACTCGGGTCTCCTTGTGGCCACTGGCCCCAGTCCGGCTCCTCGGCACTGACCCAGCAGAGGCAATGTGGGTTCAGAGGTAAGAGCTGGGCTCTGGTGTCAACCTGGGTTCAAATCTTGCCTCTCCCCTTGACAGGCAGCGACCTGAGCCCCCCTTTCCTCCTGTGTAAACAGATGCCCACCTTAGGGGCTTCTTGAGCGATTAAATGAGAACATGGACATACAGTGCCTAGAATCATGCCAGTTGGGGGTAGGTGCTCAGAGATTCTGGCTGCCCACTTAGCCCGAAAGACAAGCCTTATAAATGATCAAGAGGCTCTGATTCTGGCACAGAGCCTAAGGTTATCCCAGGGGTTCCCTGGGGTAGAACTGGCCTGGAGTCCTGCTTTGGTAGTAGAAGAAGGTGGCACTGGAGCCCCCAACAAAGAGAGACTGAATCAGACAATGAGTGGAGCAAAGTTTCTGGAATATTCTAAATTCATCCCCAAGATTCTTCTCCCTTCAGCCCAATGGTTATATTAAGTTTGTATTCTGTTACCATATATACAATCTAATATTTCTCCTTTTAATCATATTTGGGTATATATTTCAATGCTGTTTATTGCATTCACAATGTGCTATCATCACCACCATCCATTACCAAAACTTTCCGTTCCCTACTCCCTCCCCTTCCCCTGGTAACCTATATTCTAGATTCTGACTCTGTGAGTTTGCTTATTCTAAATATGAGATCATACAATATTTGCCCTTTTGTATCTGGCTTATTTCAAATAACACAGTGTCTTCAAGTTTCACCCATGTTGTCGCGTGTGTCAGGACTTCATTCCTTTTTAAGGCTGAGTAACAATTTTATCTATATACCACATTTTGTTTATCCATTCATCAGTTGATGGACATTGGGTTGCTTCCATCTTTTGGCAATACTGACCAATGCCACTATAAACATCGGTGTGCAAATATCTGTTCAAGTCCATGTTTTCAATTCTTTTGGGTATATACCTAGTAGCAGAATTGGTAGATCATATGGTAATCCTATACTTAGCTTTCTGAGGAACTACCAAACTGTCTTCCACAGCGGCTGCACCATTTTATGTTCCCACCAGCAGTGAATGAATGTTCCTATTTCTCCACATCCTCTCCTACACTTTTTATTTTCATTTTTTTTCAATAGCAGCCATTCTAATGGGTGTGAAATGGTGTATTGTTGTGGTTTTGATTTGCATTTCCCTGATGGCTAGTGATGTTGAACATCTTTATTTGTGCTTTCTGGTCATTTCTACATCTTCTTTGGAGAGATGTCTGTCCAAGTCTTTTGCCCATTTTTAAATAGAGTTGTTTGTCTTTTTGTTAAGTTGAAGGATTTCTTTAGGTATTCTGCATATTAATCTTTTATCGGATACACAGTTTCCAAATATTTTCTCCCATTGTGTATGTTGTCTTTTTACTTTCATGATAAAGTCCTTTGTGGAACAAATGTTTTCAATTTGGATGAGGTCCCATTTATCTGTTTTTTCTTTCTTTTGTCACTTGTGCTTTGGGTGTAAAGTCTAAGAAAACTTTGCCTAACATAAGGTCCTGAAGATGCTTCCTTACATTTTCTTCTAGGAGTTTGGTAGTTCTAGCTCTTATATTAAGGTTTTTGATCCATTTAGAGTTGATTTTTGTATATGGTGTGAGGGAAGGACCTCTTTTTTATTTTTCCTGCACCATTTCTGAAGAGACTATTCTTTCCCAAATGAATGTTCTTTGCCACCTTGTCAAAAATCATCAGTTGGCCATAAATGTGAGAGTTGATTTCTGAATTTTCAATTCTATTCCACTGGTCTATATGTCTGTCCTATACCATAAATTTTTAATTGTATAAAAGCGATACAAGCTGGTTATTAAAAGTTTGTAAAACAGATTTACCAAAAGAAGAAAAATAATCCATCATCCACCTACCCTAGAAACATAGCACCCAGGGGTTCTTAACCTTTTCTAGATTTTTAAATCCTTTTGAGAATCTGCTGAAAATCCCCTGGGAAAAGGTTCCTACAGGAACATCATTGAATATAATCATTTTTTTTGGGGGGGTGTTCTTGGATGTCCCCCAAGTTCATCCACGGACTCTGTGGGGTGCTTTGACCTCTGCTTTATGGAATGGCAGTTGAGGTCCAATCTCTGCTGCCCTGGGTTCTCACCCTGAAACCAAATTTCTAGGGTCAGAGAGAGACAAACATTCCCACACTCCTGAAGCCTCTGTGAGATATACCTGCCCAACAACTGGTTCTGTTTTGAAGCTGTTTCTATTTTCAGCCCTGACCACTTCTTAGGTAAGATGTTGTACAAGTTTGCTCCATGCTATTCAAATCCTTTTCTTTGTCCTAAATTTACTGCCCCTTTCTGGGGGGCTTCCAGCAAGGACTGACTTCCCTGTATTATTTGGTGGCTGATCTCCACAGTTGAATGGCTCTTTGTGGAAGAGAAGCATCTTCTGGGGCAGCTACAGCCTATAGTGATGTGCCCCCTCATGTAGGAAGGGCCTGGGCTTGGGCACATGGAAAAGCATTTCTATGGAGGTGGAAGGTAAACCTGTTCCAGGTGTGTGGGAGATGTCATTCACCTGGAGCCCTCTGTCAAGGGCAGTTAATCAGGGTGTGTTCCAGGCTCCAATGGTGGGAGGCTTGGGTGACTTTGAGACCAGGCAGGGTCTCTCCACCTTCCCCAAGATTGGCAAGCAACCCCCTCTCACCTTTGCCAAGTGGGTGGGATTGGCACTGAGCCTCCCACACCCTTATCTGCCTGTTCATCCTTCCAACATTCTCTCAGCCATTGCCTGGCCATCCTCAGCATGCACAGCCTCACCGCAGATACACAAGGGGCCCTTGCTTCCAGGATCACAAAGCTTCCCAGAGCCCTGCAGGTGGCCAGCCTCCCTGGGCTCCTCTCCCAATTGGGGACCAGTGATCTTGCCTAATCTTCTCCTTTTTTAATATAATAGCCTTATTGAGATATAAATTCACATACCATAAAATCCACCTTTCTGAAGTGTATAACTCAGTGGTTTTTGAGAACCATTTTTTTGGTTCTCAATTTGAGAATGTTTTCATCATGCCCAGAAAGAAACACCAGACTCATTAGCAGTCCCTCCCTATTTCTCCAGAACCCTCCAAGCTCTAGGCAACCACTAATCTACTTTCTGTCTCTGGATTTGTCTCTTCTGGACATTTCATAGAAATGGAATCATACCAGATGTGGTTTTCTGGGACTGGTTTTTTTCACTAGACATGTTGCCTCTTCTTTAGAGACGTGTCTGACTCATACATTTACAGTGGGAGGATTTTTGTTGATTCTGACCATTTACTGAATCACAAGTATTGATGGAGCTTCTGCTCTCCCTGGCATGAGGCACATGCTGGGGCAAACAGCAAGGAATATGGCACCAGGGATGGGATATTAGTCATCTATTGCCATGTAACAAATCACTCCCAAGCTTGGCAGCTTAAAACAGTAAACATGCATCATTTCACAGTTTCTTTGGGTCAGGAACCCAAGAAACACTTACCAAACTGGAGGGGTCTGGCTTAGGTTTCTTGTGAAATTGCAGACAAGCTGTCAGCTGGGGCTGCAGGTATCTGGTGCTGGCAATACTTCCAAGGTATTGCTGGCAGTCGTCAGAGTCCCCAGTTACTCACTCACTGTTGGATACCTCAGTTCCTCACCACATGGGGCCTCTACATGGGGCTGCTTCAGTGTCCCATCCCCACACCCCATAACATGGCTGTGGCTTCCCCAGCATGAGATGTGACAGAGAGCCCAAGACTGAGCCACAGTCTTTTATTTTCTTGTTTCTCTTTATTAGAGCAGTTGGAGGTTTACAGAAAAATCATGCAGAAAATAGAGTTCCCATATGCCCCGCCCCAGTTTTCCCAATTATTAACATTTTGCATTAGTGTGGTACCTTTATTACAACTGATGAAACAACTTTATTTATAATTATACAATTAACTCTAGTCCATACATAGTTTACATTAAGCTTCACTCTTTGTGTTGTACAGCTCTGTGTTTTGTTTTGTTTTGATTCTAGTTACATATACATAACCTAAAACTTCCCATTTTATCTGGTGTCAAATATACAATTCAGTGGTGTTGATTAAATTCATTGTGTTGTGCCACCATCACCACTGCCACCATTACTGAAACCTTTCCACACCCTAAACAGAAGCTCTGTACCAATGCTTAATTAATTAACTCCCCATTCCCCACCCCTATCCCTGCCTCTGGTAACCTGTATTCTAGTTTCTGACTCAATGAATTTGCTTATTCTAATTATTTCACACATGTGACATCATGCAATGTTTGTCCTTTTGTGTCTGGCTTATTTTATTATGAAGCCACAATCTTGTATAACCTAATCTTGGAGGTGACATACCGTTACTTCTGCTGTATTCTTCGGTCACCCAGACCAACACTGCTGGAAGGGGGCCACACCCAGGTGTGACTATCAGGAGGTGGAGGTCATTGGGAACCATCTACCACAGATGTCCTCACTCTGTGGACCCCTCAGCCTACCAGAGAGATGGAGGTCAAGTTTACAAGGGACGGGGTAGAGTTTCACATAGAGGATGACCATTGGGATACCCTAGGGACAAGCCAGCTTGTTCAGGAAGGACTGCCGTGCAGTCTTGGACCCGGCTTTGGGTCAGCTATGAGTTCTTGGTTTTCTTTTCTGCATTTCAACCTCTCGGACCTTTCCCCATTCTGTATTTGTAATTGGGGAATTTAGCATATATTATATATGGCCTTGCCCCAGAATAATTTCTGCAGATGATTTTTCCAGATATTTGTGGATTTTATCAAATCGATAAGCCAGCTTTTGGATTTTCTTTCAGTCATGTTTCATCTTTTTCATCAAGAAAGAAGTTGACTAGAATAGACCTCAAGTCTGATCCCAGTGGGGCAGCATTTAACACTTCCCACCCTGGCGGCCTCCTCTGGCTGGTTTCACACTGTTCTGGTTTGCTAATGCTGCTGTTATGCAAAACACCAGAAATGGATTGGTTTTTATAAAGGGGGATTACTTGATTACAAACTTACAGTCTTAAGGCCCTAAAATGTCCAAGGTAAAGCATCAACAATAGGGTACCATCATTGGAAAAAGGCCATTGGCATCCAGAAATCCTCTGTTAGCTGGGAAGGCACATGGCTAGTATCTGCTTGCTCCCAAGTTGCATTTCAAAATGGCTTTCTCCAAAATGTCTGCATCAGCTTCCAATGGCTGTCTTCCAAATGTCTCTCTAAGCTGGCAGCACACTTCTATATGAGCTTTTATAGGGCTCCGGTAAACTAACCAAGACCCACGCTGAATGGGTGGGGCCACACCTCCATGGAAATAATCTAATGAAAGGTATTACTCACATTTGGGTGGGTCACATCTCCATGGAAACACCCAGTCCAAAGATTCCAAATCAACACTAATACATCTGCCCCCAGAAGACTGCATTGAAGAACATGGTGTTTTTGGGGACATAACACATCCAAACTGGCACACTCACCATCAAATAGGAGCCGCCAGAGAGTCCCGTGCATCTTTTTCTAAGGGCAGGATCAGGTCTTGCTTAAATGGATGGAGATTACATCACACATTAGAAAACTGATCCTCGTGCCTTGTCATAGTTGGATGGTTTGTTGTTAGAAGCAGTTTTAGGTGGTAGTTAAAGGTGGGCTCTGATTCCTGTTCTACCATTTACTAACAGTGCTGCCTTGGGTAAGTCTCTGACCTCAGTCATCTCATGGGGATGATGATAATAACTAATTTGTGGGATTGGTTTGAGGATTTAATGAGATTACAAGTTTTC
The DNA here is from genome assembly GCA_004027775.1 of Bradypus variegatus. Classification (NCBI taxonomy): domain Eukaryota; kingdom Metazoa; phylum Chordata; class Mammalia; order Pilosa; family Bradypodidae; genus Bradypus; species Bradypus variegatus. Next base: position 13,129 of record PVKY010002514.1, on the reverse strand, counting down.
CAGTTCTCTATTGCTGCATAACGAGCCACCCCAAACTTTGAGGTGTAAAGCAACAACTGTTTTATTATGCTCCTGTATTCTGTGGGCCAGGAATTGAGCCGGGTCTCCGCCAAGCAGCACATCATGTCCCGTGACGTCTGGGCGTCAGCTGGGAGGGCTCTCAAAGGGCAGTAACTGGAAGAGCTGGGGCTGGGATTACATGGAGGTTTCTCCCCAGGCTGGCACCTGGGTGGGGGGTGACTGCAAGGTTGGGCTCAGGTGGGACTGTCGGCCAGAGCACCTGCCCGCCCCTGGCTTCTCTTTCTGGCTTGGGCTTCAGCACAGCATGGCAGCTTTGGGGTAGTCACTGCTCCAATAGTGAGTGTTCCAGAAACCAAGATGGACATGCCTGGCCTTTTGTGTCCTAACTTTTCAAGTCACTTGGCATCACTTCTGCCTTATTCTCTTGGTCAAAGCAACACAAAACTGCCCAGACTTAAGGAAGAGACAAAAATTCCACCTCCCAATGCAACAAGTGTCAAAGAATATGCTACTATCTTGTAAAACCTCCAGGATGAATATAAAGTAAGGGTCCGTAAATGTTTGCTGCTTTGATTTTTAGTGTCTCTCAGGTAATGTTTAGCAGGCTGGAACTTACTGCCATGTAGCTGACTGTGTGACTTGGGCAAGCCACCTGTCCTCTGCTAACTCAGGGATCTTTAAGGTCCCGTTCTATGATGACACAGATTCATTATCTTTACCGCCCTCAAATTTGGATCCACCTTTATAAAAAATTTCCTAGCCCTTAATTCAATTTTTTTGCCCTAAGTGGCTTCTCAAACAGAGATTTCTCAAGAAGATTCTAGACGATGTTTTGGAGTCCCCCAGGGTATCTATCCTGAGCTTTGATGTGTGATGCACACAGCACCCTGCTGTTCCAGTCCCCCTATTTTTCCCCTTATCCTAATTTTTCTCCCAATAAGTATCCATAATTTATCTTTTCTACAAAGACAGGGAATGTCTTAATTTTCTTTTATAAAAGATAAAAAAGAAGTCTAAGGCATCGAGTCCCCCTGCAGGGATCACATCCTTGAATTGCAGCCTAAGACTCACAGGAAACGATGACGAATACGTGAGCAACTAGCCACGCCCCTGTGACATGCTGGCTAAAGTCTCCCCTAAATGTGCTGTGCCTTTGATCCTTTCCTCTTCTGTCTAAGAGCAGCCTCTTTTACAGATGAAGAAACAGAGGCTCTTGAGAGGTCATGAACCCCACTCCCCACCCCCAAAGTCAGGTCTAACTCCAGAGCCCCAGCTCCTGCCTTTTTCTGCATGATTCCCTTCAGCCACAGAGCCTTTTGGTTGACACCTTAAAGGATGAGCAATGCAAACATCATTTTTCTCTCTGCCTGTCCATCCCCCCATCCCTCCCCACCCTCTTCAAATCACAAACTCCCAAAGCCTCTCAAATAAGGCAGACTTTTAGTCTAGGCAATGGGGAATTGGCAAAGAAAGAAGGAAGCTCCAGATTCTAATTAACTTTGCTTTTTAACTACAGATGAGCCACTTTTTGAGTTAATGGGCATGAGAGGCTCACAGATTAATGAATATATATAAGGATGGCGGGAGAGCTGGGGCCAGATACTCAGGTAATTAGGTTCCTTCATTCTGGTGCCTTGAGAGTAAAAATATCAAGGGACTGGAGGGGCTGAGATTATGTAAGTAAATATGGAAACTCTCTCCCCTTTGAGGAGGGTTATTTTTCTGAGTCCTCCTCTAAAAAGAATTCTAATAGAATTAAAAAGAAATACTTAACTGTTTTGTTTTGTTGTTAGTTATATCTTCCTTTTCTTTCTGACTTGAGCCTCCCTCATCTTGTTTCTGCCCAGCTTCTTATCTGAACCACACCTAAAAATGCGGAATGACGGGTTTTTGTAGGAAAAGCCCAGCAGAATTCCAGGGAAGTTGGCGGTTGGGATGTCAGCAGGCAGCTGGGAGTGGCTGGAATTTCTTCGCAATGAGGTTACCTGGAAATGTCAGGAGTGGGACAAGGAAGAGTGGCCAATGGAGCAAGTCAACTTCCCTCTTCAGAGAGCTCGTTGAATGTAACAAGGGCTCTAGGGAGTGGGAACAGAGGCTCATTTGATTTCCTGCCTTATGCTTGGGAATTTAGAGGATCAACTCCTTTTGGAGCAGTGGAAAGGGACTCTAATATCTCTACTTCAATTTTTAAGTTATTTATTTATCCACTAAACTTATTTGTGCCCTCACCTGGTTTCAGAAAGGACTTAAGGTACCTGAGCTCTGAACAAGGAAAATGGAGAATTTGGTTTTTCTTCCATCTCTACCACTAACCTGCCAGCTGTGTGACTTTGAGCAAGTTCTCTTTGTGTCTGTTTTCCATCTGTGAGCGCAAAACTATTGAGCGTTTACTCTGTTTACCAGCATGCACTGTTCTATGCATTATCTCGTTTACTTCTCCCCCCAAACAATTTAGGATGCCATGTGTCTTTCCCGTGCAGATCTGTAGTACAGGCCGGATGTTCGGGACTGGCTTTTTGTGGCTTTTGCCATTCCAGAGAATCTTGGATTTTGCTCTGGGCTCCAGAGCAAGCAGTGCCTGACATCTCCAATTTGAACGGAAGCCAGGTCATTGGGTTCCACTGCTGATGAGGGCTCTGTCTTTGAGCCTGACTTTCACGCAGACCCGGGTTGCAGAGAAAGGGAAGTCTACAAGCAAGGTGACCCTGCTAGACTGGGCCCCCGGGGACAAGGGCACCATCCGTGGAGGGTAGGGTGTGGAACCGCGGATGCTTGTCGTCTGCTGCCCCTTAGACAGTTTCTTAAGTGGCCTGGCCTTTCTTTCTTCTCCTGGTTGGGGCCTCTTAGGAATACCAGGGTGGCTGTCAGAGATCTCCCTCCTGCCGCTGTCTGTCCGTCCCGGTCCGGCTAGGATTTCCGGCGGCTTATTTCTCATGCTAAGAAACCCCCGTCCGGTTAGGGTTGGGGGGTAGGGTGGGGGATAAGGCGGCCCAGAGGGGAGTCAGGGGACCCCGGCTCAGTCAAGGGATCCGACCATCTTGGGGCTGCCTTCTGCTCCCATCCGCTCCCCCACCCCCACCCCTGCTCCCTTGGGGAAGGCAGAGGAAGCGCAGCAGTCGCGCCCCGGGGAGTCGCAGGCCGCGGGCTGGGTGCCCTCCCCCACCCCCAGCGGCCCGGGCTCCGCCTTCTCCGGGGACCGTCTGCCAAATGCACAGCCGCGCTCCGCTGCGCGGGCGAGCGTGTGCGTGTGATCCGGTGCGTGAAGGTGCGTCTGTGTGCATCTCCCTAGTCTGTGTCTGAGTGTGTGTGTGTGTGATCCGGTGGGTGAAGGTGCGTCTGTGTGCATCTCCCTAGGCTGTGTCTGTGTGTGTGTGAGAGAAGGAGTGTGTGCCCTGGTGCGTGTCATTTTGTGTGTCACTGGGCATAATTGTGCCTGAGGGAGTGTGATTGTTATACACAATCGGGCGTGTGCTTTGTGTCTACGCGTGACATCTGGGTGGCGGTGGCGGCGCACAGGGACACCCGGCCGGGGCAGGGCTGCTGGGTGCGGGGGGGCTGCGCCCCTCGCCGCGTCCTCTCATCCGGCTCCTGCAGCATCCCCGCAGCCCCTCCCCGGGTTTTCCTCCCCCTCTCTCCTCGTCCGCACCGGGCCCTCCGCTAGACCCCTGCGGCCACCTAGGGCTAAGCTGCGGCAGAGGAAGGCTCAGGGGCTCCTGGAAGGTCACTCGATGGGAGCATGGGGACAACTGAGGGGTGTTTCTCAAATCAAATCGGCCGAGGCGATTCAAATCCTCAGAGCCTCCTCCTTCCTCTAGAGCTCCATGTGGAAACTGCAAGTCAGGGGCTGTGGGCCCCTAAGTGTCCGGCATTAGGGGAACCCTATGGGTTTGGCTTCAAACTACACTGGTTCCGATCCAAACTCTGCCGCCCGGAGGCCGTGGGACTTGTGCGTGGATGTGCGTGTGCCAGCTGCAGTCCTTGCGTGTGTATTTTTGCTTGTGTCCGTGTGTCTGCAAAGCTGCATTCCTTGCCTGCTGAGCTCCGGTCTCCTCATTCACAGCCCCGGGGAGAACAGCATCCACCTCGCAGCCTGGGTGCTCCGATTAAAACCCGAGCGCCGCGGCCAAGTTCAGGGCGCGGCTGGTTGCGCGATGGCACGGAATGACGCGCCCGCGTGCGCCTGGCTCGAGGTGCTGAATGGTGTCTCCGTGAAAGTCCCAGGTAAACCCATTTATTTCTAAACCCGACAACTTGAGGAAGGAAGTCTTCGGCGGCCGGGGGCCCAGAGCTGGGGACAGGGTCCAGTGCCACCGCCCTTTATGGAGATGCTCTGGGATCCAAGGAGCATGAGGCGCTTGGGCGGATGACCAGCCCTCACGGGCTTTGCAAATACCCCTTTCATCCCCGGGCTCCCGGGCGAGACGAGGCCAGGGACGAGCGTGCGCGCGCCTGCGGGGGCCCTGCCTCTGGCCTCGGTGCGGGAGCAGCGGGGACCCGGGCGGACGGCAGCCGGTGCCCACCCTCGCTCCCCGCGGCCTCTAGCGCACGGCGCTTCGCCTGGCGCAGGGTGTGAGAATTTGCCCACGGTGCCCGCGCCGCGGCCCCGCCCCGGCCCGGACGCCCCGCCCGCCGGCCCGTTGGCCCGGCCCCGCCCCGGGCCGCGCCCCTCCGCCGCCGCCCGCCGCCCGCCGCCCGCCTGCCCTCGGGCCCCTGCGGGCTCCGCGCCGCCGCCCGGAGGCTGGCGCCCGCCTGTCACGCCGGGGCACGCCCGCCGCGTCCCCGGGACAACCGTCTCCACGGAGACTGGGCCCCGCCCCCGGCACCGGCTCCCGGTACGGAACCCACCTGTGCGGGCGCCTGCGGGGTCCCAGCGCGCCCCGCCCCGCCGGCGCCGGGCTTTGTCCGCCAGGGGCGCGGGACCCAGGGCCGGGGGGCGCCCGTGGGGCTAGGGCCGGGGGCTGAGACGGGCTTGCGGCTGGCTGCTCGGGTGGGGGCCGGCGCCATCCCAGCGACCGCACCTCCGGGGCCCGGGGCCGGGTCGTCCCCGCAGCCGATCGGGGGGAGCATTGCCGCCGCGACCTCCCCTCCCGCTGCCCCCATGCGGGCGCCCGCGGGGAGCAGTCTGGAGAGCCCCCCAAGCGTTGCCCTTGAACCCCGAGGGCCTGGGGAGTGCAAAGCCGAGTCCCGCGGCCCCGGCCAGGGCGGGGGCCGCAGCCGGAGCCCAGGCCGGAGCTCGTCCCCGGAGGCGCCTTCCCCTGCAGTCCTCTGGCGATCGGTCCCGCAGCTGCGCCCTGACCTGGATTCCCGAGCGCGGAATTCTCTGGCGGCCCCTCCTCCCGGCTCCGTCCTGCTTTGGGCTTTATCTTTCCCCGGGTAGAAAGGACCTCGGGTCCCGATGATCCTCCCAGCTCCCGCGATCCTGGGCGCCGGCCGCGGGGTTGTGGGGTAGCTTTCTAGGGATGGAGCTGGCTGCGGGGACAGTTCCCGTCCTTGGGTAACGCGTTCCTGGAATACATACCTACCTTTTCCGACGGGTTCCTAGGGCTGCGCTTTCGGTCTCGTGGAGAACCCAATGGTTTAGGGCATTTTGGCCCCTCAGGAGCCCTTCCCAGTCCTTCCTAGAGGGTTCTGGGCCAGAGTCTCCCCACCCAGTGACAGGAGCGTCTCTTGGGGCAGGGGGCGTGTCCTCCCTCCCCTTCCCGGCCTCGGGGTGACCGGGCTTCCCGGGTGCAGGCACGTTCCTCTCCCAAGTGTCAGATTATTTCCAGGAGTGGGGGGTGCAGGAAAGGGGGGAGAAACCCCACAGATCAGCGATTGCGTGGTCCCCTTCCCACACGACCTCCAGAAGGACGTCCTCTGTTTTTATCTCCAGCTGAGCAGTGATTAATTTTCCTTTATGAAGCGACTTGGTCCTTGAAGACAGATACAGATTCTGATCTCAGGTTGATGAGCCTGCTTTTCCCAGCCGCCAAACCGAACTGCAAGCCAGACTTGGCTCAGATCACTTACTTTGCTTTCACAAAACCAAAGGAAACCAACAAACAGCTCTAAAAAAATGATCTGAGTCATCTCTGTATTCCTGCTTTGGGCACTGGAAGTGTCCCTGTGTTTTGCTTCAGTGCCACCAAAGGGACCCGGGGGTGGTGTTGATGCAGATGGTGAGAAAGGCCGATTAGGCAGAATGTGACTTGTTTGCAAAAAGGGAACTGAGGTGAAACAGTTGTTTTTGACCTAAAATCCTGTAAGAGAATGCAGAGAAGGTTTCTGAGGTTCTCTCTCTCTTCTTTTCTTCAGACAGATAAAGAGCTCCGGGTGAGCAAGGCGGAATGACACACACTGATTCCGGTGCCCCTGTAACCTGCCAGGCGGAGGAGCGTCTGCTGCTGGTCTCTCTTGGATCATTCCAGAGAGGTAGGTTGTGGGAAGGGGCAGAAAAGGATGTGGGAGGAGGAAGGAGAGATGTTATTTTTTTTTAGATGGGTTAAGAATTTGAACAAAATCTGCCCCGCCTGACTCTGAAATCACAAGAGAGCTTCTCTATAGGGCTAGAATGCCAGAAGGGAGAGGATGACCCAGGAGTGACAAGGGGGGGTGGGAACCAGACATCAGCCAGGTTCCCAAGAGAGGGGGGCTTCCTGGGAAAAGAAGTTGCAGTTTTGTTCAGAGGAGCCTGGGAGCCCATTATTATTTTTTAAGTGTGTGTTAATATATATATGACATAAAATTTGCCAGTTTTAAGTGTACAATCCAATGGCATTAATTATGTTTACAGTGTCATACCACCATTACCACCTCCCATTACTAAAACATTTTCATCACCCAAAACAGAAACACTTTATATTTTAGCACTACCTCCCCATTCCCCTCTCCCCAGCCCCTAGTAACTTCTGGTCTTTTGGTCTCTGTGAATTTGCTTATTCTAGATATTTCATGTAAGTGGACTCATACAATATGTGATCCTTTGGATCTGGATTCTTTCACTCAGCATAATGGTTTCAAATGTCGTGCATGTATCGGAATTACATTCTGTTGATGGTAGGGATAGACCACATTTTGTTTATCCATTCATCTGTCGATGCACACTTGGGTTGTCTCCACTTTGGTGGTCATATGAATTGCTGCTGTGAGCACTGGGGTGGGAACCCATTACTAAGCTGCAGCATCTTATATTCGACTACCATGGTCATGGTGCAATTGGGCTGGCCTATTTGGCAGGAGAAAAATGAAAATATTTAATTTTTATGACTAATGTTGCTCCCCAAGGAGTCCTCAGGTGGGGCATTGTTTTTTCCCAAGGGTTGGCAGTCACTTGGTTTGTAATAAGATGTTCGTTGGAGCTTCTTGCATATTAGGCTTGGGAGGAAAATGCTGTCCTCTTGTGCAGATGAAGAAACCAAGACTGGCTGGCACTGGACTAAGCCTCTCATCTGGGGTCTTCCTTGGTACTTTACAAAACAACTTTGTTAGTTATGGATCTTGTTATGAAAAAAAAATTTTTTTAAGTATAATTTTAATCTGTAAAGTAGATAAAAGCATGGAGCCACCATGACAGGAGTAAAAATGGGGCCAGAACACTTTACACTCAGCACTCACCCTCCTCCCGCTGTCTCTGAAGGCCTTGGGTACTCGGGGGAACCCTGGGGCTCCCCAGAACATAGATGGAAACATGGATGGCACAGGCCTGCACTGGGGTATTGGAGTGTCTTCTGCATATCTGTCTACCCTGTCTTGGCCCTGGTTCCAGAAGATGCCTTTTAATAACTTTTAACCCTCATGTTCTTTTAATTTATAAAAAAGTACATATTTATTCCCCCAAATTTGGAAAACACCTAGAAGAAATTGTAAGCATAACTCTTTTCAACTCCTAGCCCCCAAAGAGAACATTGTTTCTATGTTGGAATACCCACTCTCACCCCTCTTACTCCCCAAGAGTCTTTGTGTGTGTATTTTTAAACTTGATTTTTATGTTTTGTTCATTATTATGATGAATTTCCATATAAACATATCTGATTAAATGCAGTGTATACTTCTGCTGTATATCAAACCCCTCTAAAACCAGAGCAAAAGCATAAATCCGTATGAAAACAGAAGAGGAGAGGATAGAGGAGGAAGAAATATGAGCAGAAATTTTGGAAGATAGAAGGCAAGAGAGTCAGAGAGTAGCAGAGCAGAGAAGGTTGAGCTTGGGACAGAAATGGCAGGGAAACCAACTGGGACCCAGTGCTTGGTGGCAGCAGCAGAAGTTTTGCCACTAGATGTGGTTTGGTACTGTGGAGCCCACCTAGAATGTTATGATTGTATTTCCTTTCTTGTTCCACTTTTTGTTTTTCCTGGAGTTGATAGTTGCCTCATTTTTCTCAGTTTTCTATGTACTAATCACTAATTCTTCTTCCAAGTCTCCCAACAGAACTATAAAACTCATCATCATATGAAAAAATATGTTAGTTAATCCCCTCTCTACTTAATCGGCCGGAGTAGGCTTCTTTACTTGCAGCCAAGAACTCTGACTTATCCAGAGAATGGGGAAGGGAATTCCCACGGTGATCGTGAAGAAGGACGTCTGTAGCACAGCTGTGCAGCCAGTCTAGTGAGCAACAGCACTGTTTGGAGCAAGATGGCGGAGGATCCTTGGAGGAATATCTTTGAGGAGAAAATGGAGCTGATGGATTATAAGACATATTTACTGTATTGTGAGACGTTTTCTAGTTCTGTTGGAGAGTGCGGGGGAAGAATTAGTGACTTGCATCTAGAAAACAAAGCAAATAAAAAATGAGGCAACTATCCACTACATGAAAAGCAAAACATTGGGCAAAAGGAAATATAATTATAGTACACAATGTGGCTTAGCTTTGAACAATATTTACATAATTATAATAATGTAAGCACTGAAGATGACCCCAAACTGTCACCCAGCTATATTCAGAGGATGGAGGGGAAGGTACATGCATGTGTGTATGTGTAGGAGACCTCAGTCTCATTTTCTAACATAAGAAGTTAAAAGTTGAAAATCAAGAAGTAACAGTATAAACCTATTGTCTAGCAATATAAAGATAAATACGCAGAGAGACAACTGGAATTGATTGGGAGGAGGGTGTGTGTGGAGCTGGTGGAGTGAAAGGACTGCTGTTCCTTTGCTTATTATGAGTGTTTTAGTTCTAATTAATTTTCAAAGTCATGTGCACGTATAACTTTCATAGAAATTAAAGCCATTTTCATGACACCTGTATTTGTCCATAATATAACTGCTTTCATTTTTATCTGTGCTTTCTGAAATGCTTTGTCTACAAGCATATGTTGTAATGATGAATGTATGTACATTTTTTGTTTCATTTAACGTGGAAAATATGTACAGTGTTATGCAGTGTGCATGGGTGTCATTTTAGGGACCACATTTGATTCCACCGAGTTAATGTACCATAAATTTACTTAACCATTTCCTTATCACTTTTGAGTTTTCACTTTCAGAAGCAGTACCGCGATGAATATCTTTGCTCACTTAGCTTTATCTATTTTTGAATTGCTTCCTTAGGATGATACCCAAGTTCTGAAAATTATGAGGTTTGAGAACATGGATCTTTCTCTTGATTTTTACATGTTGTGCCAAATGGTCATGTGGTCTCTTCCATTGCTCACTGCACGCCCTGTGGCATGTGGGTAATGAACTGAACATCACAGGAGGTGGTTGGGATGGGATTTTTTTCAGGGTAGTTGGCTCATTTTTCCTGATGGCATCAGATGGAGTCAGAAATATATATTTTTTCCATATAGAACAGAATTTCCAGAAGCCTGTGTCCCTCAGTCTTTGATTTCTGTCTTGGTTTTCCCCTGTAAGGATTTTGGTTTTGCCTTTCTAAATATTCAGATTAAAAGTTCATGTCCTATTGATGGCACATGGTCCCCGGGGAGTGAGACATCATCAAAAATGAGGGACAGAGAACTTGGGTAGGCGTGGAAATGAGGGAGGAAAGCAGCTCATGTCCTCAGCCTACCTTCCGAGTGGGCCTTAGGATGCCTTCTCCATGACGTCACATTACTTCTGTACTTCCTCCATGTGCATCCTTCACACCTTCATACCTTTTATCTCCAGTCCTCCAGGCAAGCTCCTCCCTCCTCAGTCCATTGCGGGGCCTTGGGGATATCCCCGCCCCCCGCTGGAGACTTCCCTCCTGTTCATGTTTAGATACACGCCCCTGTCCCCCAACCGGCCATCACCGGACACTAGCTTTGCCTTCAGGTGACGCCCGAGTGAGCCTGTGTGGAATTTTCCAAGCCTCCCCTTTGACTGTGGCCCAAAGCTGCGATGCAGACGCATCCTTTCTGGCCGGGGCTGGAGGAGGCTGTTAAACTGGGGCCTCCTTGAGTGACGCACTGAAGTGTCTCCCACTAAAGATCCTGTGTTTGGGAAGAGCGGCACACCTGTCCAAAGAGTCGGCCAGTTGAGGACCCTGGGCCATCAGTTCCTCTGGTTTGTAGCTTCAGTTCTCGCTTTACCGCCGGGGGAAGCTCAGGAGGCTCCAAGGCCACTCGACATGGTGTGCAGGGCCTGGCTCCTTCCCTGCCTTCGTGGGGCCCGGCCTGCTCTGGCCTGGGGTCCGGCAGTGGTCTCATAATTGTGTTCCCACTTCCATCCTTGCCTCCCTCCCTTCCGTTTATCTCACAGCAGCCCAAGTGATCTCGGTAGAGCCCAGGATCAGACCACATCGACCCTCAGACGGTTTTCCACTGTGAAGCAACAAAACCTGGACCCCTCACTCTCTCTTGGGCCCTCAACTCCACTCACTTGGCCTCAGGGCCTTTGGACATCCTGCTCCTGCTTCCTGGAGCCCTATTTCCTCGACCCTCTTCGCTGGGTCCTTCCAACCATTAGGCCTCAAATTCAACACCATGTCAGCTGAGAGCCCTTCCCGACCTGCCGTCTGAATGGAGACCCTTCCTGCAAGTCCCTGAAATCATCTTGTTAATTTGTTTTCCCTTTATCCTTTGTCGTCTCCCATTAGGAGCGGGCACGGTGCCTGTCCGTTCCCTGGTTAGCGCTTGGAAGGGGCTCCAAGAAATCTGTACTGAGTTGAATGAATGAACAGGCCTCGGGCCTGCAGCCTTCTGGGCTGGGAGGGTGACCTTCCTCACATCCTTTCCCCCAAGGCTCTCCAGATGGGTGTGGTGGCCCTAGGATCTTGGGGCTTTTACCAGCAGCAGGGCGCTGGTTTCCAGAAAGCTCCGTCAGGCTAATCCCAGAATCTCTGCTAATCCAATGGGAGCCGGTCAGGAACCTCCGGGTAAAGCATCACCAGTGTCAGCCCCTCAGATGCCACGGGCATGCACTCTCCACATAGACCGGGCAACAGGGCAAGTGCTGATTTCATTCTCCATGGGCGAGGGGCTGGGAAACACAACACTTGATGAGAAGGACTTTTTGAGGCTGAAACGTACCAGAAAATAATCCCAGGTCGGGAGGACCGATCAGGACTCGGGCTTGTTTCGCCTGGTAGAGAAGGCTGGCTGTGGCCACCTGGCAGCCACACCGCAGACACCCTTGCAGGGGACCCACTGCCCCTCGTCGAGTGGCTGCTGGTTTTGCGTCCTCCCCAGCCTGGCTTGGTGATGGATACTTGGTTGTGTGATAACTACCTTCTTGAAGTTTTCTGTGACTGAAGCTTTTCTTGGGCTAGATGGACTCCGACATTGGGTTCTGAAACCCAGACACTGGACAGGTGTTTTGTCCTTATGGTAAGAGGATGAACAGTGATGACAAACCTTTGTCTCTTTATACACAAACTCATAGGAATGACCCAGAGTGACCTTTAGGCTCCTGCTTTAGGGTATGTTCTAGACATCTGAAGGCACGTGGCATATTTTGCACAGGTCACCTCTGGGAGGAAGATGTTTGCCAGTCAGATAACTTCCCTTCTTTTCCCTGCCTGCTGCCTGTCCCCAGAGCAGACGCTGCCAGCAGTGACACATCTTTCCTCTGGAAGCCCTTGCCCAGCGCATGTGACTGTAGGACACAAACGCCTGCAGTTACGTTGAGAAAGATCAGGGCACCAGCACCTTTGCAAGGGCCATTGGAAGGATGTGGAAGCCTGATAGACTCAGGAGACCCCAGCTCAGGACCCTGCGATGGTAGAATTTCAAAAGGAGTGAGATGGAGTCTTCTGGTGTTCTGAGCTTGGGACAAGCTGCCGGCCAGCAGGTCCTCAGCCCCCGGGAACTGTTGGGCAGGCTGCAGCTTCACTCCCAGCCCAGAGAAGGAGTTCGTGGCTCTGGAATCCACTCCCCTGCTTCCCGTCCTCTCCAAGAAATACAGGGGAGCCCATGGAGGCAGCCCCGAGACTGGCTGGGCAAGGTGGAGGAACAAACGCTTTCCTGGCAATTCTTTGGAGAACCTGCTCGGCTGGCAGTTTAGGACTCAGAAGGCCTGGCCCCCGAGCCCATTGCAGGGGGAAACTGCTCTTCAACCTTGCGCTAAAAAAAGTGCATCTAACTGGGAACGTCTCAGAACAACTCAGAGAAGGACGGCTTGCTCCCGTGACAGACGTGGCTGAGCTCACTCTGGCAGCCGCAGGGCCAATTCTGTGGATTGTGCCGGCCAGAGAGGTGGGAAGGTGAAAGAAATGGGGCGCTCTCTTGGCCTGTTTTCTTCTGTATTTTTATCAGTGACTTAGAAGTCGTACCGCAAAGTTCTGGCTGCCTCCGAGAGGGGAGGGATTGTGCACAGCTCATTGCTGGATGATTCGACTCCAGGGCCTTGGGAGGTGCTTCTGGCCCCCACTTACCCTCTGCCCCGAGGCTGTCCCACCTGTCCCCATGGCTCCATGTCCTGTCTGTAGCCCAGTGACCCTAAATGATACCTCCGTGACCCCACAGACCTCTCCTGCGAGCTCTGAACTGAGGACTTTGTGCCTTGGCTCTCCCCACATGGGTGTGCAGTGGGTCTCTCAGATTCTGTGTCTGAAATGGAGCCCTGGCTGTTTTATCCCCCAAAAGTCTGTTTCTCCCTTATACATCCCTGGCCCAGGAAATTTCCACCACCCACACATCCAGTTTCCCAAGCCCCACACCTGGCTGCCCCCCTTGCTTCCTCCCTCTGCACCCCCCTTCTGGGCTTCTG
>PVKY010002513.1:0-25271 GCA_004027775.1 Bradypus variegatus | reverse complement strand
GCGTGGCTGCATCCGCCTTAACGATCTGCCCAGATGTGCCGGGAGTTGTGGAAAATCTGCTGGTGCCGCTCTGCCTGCCGCCCGTCAGAGACAGGGAAAGCCTCTGGTATCTAAGAAGCGGTGGACGTCGCTCAGCAAGGAAACCCGAGAAGATTCGGCGCCCAGCCCGGACCCTGGGCCCAGCCCTCCGCGGACCCCCAAGGATGCTGCCCCGCCAGGACACCCTCTTCAGAGAAAAAGCGAAAAGACAGTTCTGCTGCGGCTTAGAAATGCATGATGTTGGCTCTGTCCAAGGCTTTTTCACATCTGCAAGTTTGAGCCCCCACATTTCATTGTCTCCTGATAGTTTCTCTCCTCTGATCTCCTGGGGAGTAGGAGGAGACGGGAGGTGAACTTGAACAGGGCAGGCTAAAAGCCTGAATCACATTTAAAAAAAAAAAAAAGCAACTTCCTATGTAAGAGGCAGTGCACACACTTGCAGAACTACTAGAAAGCCACAGCTCCGTGTATTTCATTATTTATCCATCAGTGAGCATTTGTCAAACACTCATAACTGCCAAGAAGTTTGCTGAGGAAGTCTCTGCCCTTGGATGGCTGAAGAATAGGGAGGGGCAAGGCAATGAATGAGAAGGCTCTTGGTAAAGGAAAAGTGTGGCACAGAGGCAAGGGGTTATTATTATTCTACACATTTAATTGTTATTCTGGTTACTGTATTATTATGGTTCTATAGTTGTAGCAAACAAGATGGTTTCTAGATTGCTCTCCACTTCCACCTTCCCCCAGCTCCACTCCAGTGCCGACATCACTCTAGAATTTAAAAAGGCATGGGTGGGGGTGGGGATAAATAGAGAAAACTCTAAAGCCCTCCCACCATCTACATTTGTGGCTATTTGCAGCTATCAACCCTGGATGGGGGAGGGGAGAAAGGTACCTAAAATTGGAGCCAAAATAAAGACTAAGTTCACAGTGGAAGGCTTGAGATCACTCTGGGATCAAATTTCCTAGAGCAGGCCTCTATGCTTTTTCTCCCCTTACAGCTTTTTGCTCTCCATGGCCAGGACAACTCTGTTATCAATGTTGCTACTAAGAACTGCTATTTTATTGAGCATCTACTACAGAGCAAACAGTATGCTAAGCCATTTTGCCTGCACTGTGTTCTGGTTATCTACTGCTGCAGAATAAACCATCCCAAAACTTAGTGGTGTGACAAAATCATTTTATTATGCTCACTGATTTTATGGATCAGGAATTTAGACTGCGCTCGGTAGGGACAGCTTGTCTCCTCTCCACAATGTCTGGGGTTCAAGCTATTAAAAACTGGAGCAGCTGGGTGCTGGAATCACCTAGAGGCTTCTTCACTCACATGTCTAGCACTGAGGCTGGTGACTTGAAGGCTGGCTCATCTAGAAGCTGTCAGACTAAGTACTTCCATGTGACCTTTCCACGTCTTGAGCTTCCTCACAGCATGGTGGCCTCTGGGTAGTCAGGTGTCTTACAAAGGGGCTCAGAACTTCAAGTACGAGTGTTCCTTAAAGAGGTAAGAAGCTGCATGGCTTTTTCTGACCTAGCCACAGAAGTCACCTGGTGCCACTCCTACTATTGTATGAAGCAGTGGCAAACCTGCTCAGATTCAAAGGGCAAAGACATCGACCCCATCTCTCTATGGGAGGAGCATCGAAGCATTTGCATCCATCTTTTACAACACTACGTTTAATTCTCATATGGTAATCTTTTGAGGAAGTACCAGTATAATCCCCATTTTACAAATGAGGACATTGAGGCTCAGAGAGGTTCGACAAACTTGCCCTAAGTTCTAAAATGGTGAGATTTGAATTCAAGCAGGCTTACTCCAGATTGTGGGCTCCAAACCACCACCCACTAGACACTGCCTATCATTTCCTGGTGTTCTCCATTGTTCTGACTTCTGTCCAAGTTCCCCCAACCCAAACTCCAGGACTCTTTTTCCCTTGCTTCTTTCTCTTGGTATGCTTACTCTGAATTTCCTTCTGCCCTGGGAATAGCCATTGATGTGACCTCCTCCACCCAATCTTCACCAGCCCAGTGGCCCAGGATGCAGATGTCAAGGAAGGCAGGTCCCCAGATGTTGCTCATCTCTAATGTCAGCTACTAACGGGCTCTTGATGCTCTACTAAATCAAGAGAGGAATGGCCTTTGTCCTGTGGTGTCCCCACCACCGCAGGGCAGCTACTATGCTTGGCTAGGACCCTGATGCTCTCCACCCTTCCCTCTGCCATTGGCCCATGGCCTGTCCTAATTGGGAGGCAAAACCACTGATGTTTGAGTACCTCCTTTCTACATTATCAGCAAGAATATTAAAATAAAAATGAAAGTCTTAGGAAGACAAGTGAGAAAATGGGAAAAAAAATTACAGCCTTTAATAAAATGAGGAAGGGTTACTAGCTAATATAAAGAGCTCTTAGAAATAAGTAAGAAAAAAATCCAAGTTTGCATATTCAGTAGACGCAAACATCATTTTTCAAAAAAAAATGTTTTTTGCAAAACTTTGAAAAATAATAAAAAATTAACATTAATAATAATTATATGCTGATAATATAAATAGACAAATTGATAGATAGAATGAATAATATGGCAAATGTGGCAAAATGTTAGAATTGGTGGGTCTGGGTTGCTAGAAGGATGGGCGATGTTGGACTTCTTTGTATGGGGTTTATATTATTTTTGTAACTGCCCTGTAAGTTTGACATTATTTCAAAACAAAAAGTTGAAGAAAAAATAAAAAGTGCAAATACAAAAAATATTTAGTAATTATATGCTGTTTTCACTTTATATATTTGGAAAAAATCTTAAAATGGTACCTTCCAATTGCTTTCTAGAAGGATTCTACAAAATTATGCTGCTGTTTCATTCAAGTTCCAGGAGGAAAGTAGCTCCCTCTGGGCTGCAGCTATCAGGGAAGACTACCTGGAAGAGGCAGGGTTGGAACTGGGACTTTGAAAATAGTAGTACTCAACTGTCCTTCCACATGGACCTTGTGTATGTTTTAAAAGCTCATGGGATTTAAATTCTTCCATTTAAATTGCTCTGTAAAGATCTGACCCACCACTATGTATAAAAAAAGATAAGTAATAGTGAATTTGGCTCTCTCCTTCAAATTCAAAGTGTTCTCTTGGGTACTCCCCCATTTAATGACTAAAATATTCTTGGAAACACATGTGCTGGCAACTATGAGGGAAATAAGCAGAATTAGACCTGAATTGTCCTCAAGGAGTTTACCATGGATTGCAGGGCTAGTAGTTCACAGTCCAAAGCATATCTCAACTACAGCCTACTCCAGGCATATACTCAGCAATTCTGCTAGCTCAAGGTCAAAGAAGGTTGTCACTAGATCAGAGCCAACAATGGGTGTTAAGTCATTCAGAGAGTGAAAATGCAAATCACAGACTGGCAGATAATATTCACAACACACATATGTCCAACAAGGGACTCACAGGCGGAATATATAAAGAACTCCAACAAATCAAAAAGAAAAAAGCAAAAGATTTCAACAAACACTTAACAAAAGAGATATTCAAAACAGAAAAGAAGGTGTGCAATTTCATTAGTAATTGGTGAAATGTAAAATAACACCACAATGAGGTAGCCTTACGCCCCCACCAGAATAGCTTAAAACTAAAAACTCACAATATCTAGTGTTGAAGAGGATGTGGAACAACTGGAATTTGCATACGCTGCTGGTAGGAAGGTAAACTGGTACCTACCACTTCAGAAAACTATAAAGTAGCTGAATTAATAAATACCTTATGATCCAGCAATTCCACTCCTAGTTACATATACTCAATAGAAATGTTTACATGTATTCATCCAAAGATATGTACTACAATGTTCACAGCCACACTCACTATTCATAACGGTCAAAAACTGGAAACCACCCAAATGTCCTTCAACAGAGAATGGATCAATAGCAGTAAATTCTGACAATGGAACATTGTGCAGCAATGAAAAGGAGCTAGCTGAAACTACATACCGCAACATGAATGAATCTCATGAACATAATATTGACTAAAAATTGCAAGACACAAGCCATTACATACAGGGGATGTCAATTTTTGTCACAACTAAAGCTCACTTTCTCACCCCAAGTAGCGTCTCCCAGAATCACCGCTAAACTCAGGATTCAGGAATTGGCCAAGGATGGTCCAGTGCCCTTGGTCCCACCCCTCTCCACTTCCACTGAAGAGTAGCACAGCTTCCCATTTAGAAAAGCTCCCAGCAGGTGACTGCTGCATGGAAGGGGTGGGGGGCAATGTAGGGGAAGGGGGTCCACCTCTGAGTCCATGCTTTGTGGGTCTTACCCCACTTGATCTAAATATCTCAACTTCCCCTTATTTAAAAGGGGGCCAAGATCTCTCACCTGGCACGTTTGTGAGAAGGAAAGATACAATGGTTAGGCCCATTAGGCTCCTCCTCACAAAAGTGCTGTTCTTTCCAAGGATGCCTTCTCTGGGGGACCCTGCCCTGGGGGGAGAGGAGGCAGCCCTCCTCCCCATCCGGGACTACCATTGCAGATCTACCCTGCACTGAGTAACTAAGTTACAGAGGAGATCAAGGGGCCAGAATACGCAATATATGTTATATTGCATATAACATGGGTTGTGAGGTTGTGGGGTCATTGTCCCAGAAAGGTGTCCTCCAGTTCCGACAGTTGGAACACGGAACATTGGTGCACAGGACATAACGTGCAAAAATCACAGCTGACACATCTCCGCTCCACCACCCCTCACCGTGCACCTACTGATAATAACCAGATTCATTGTTTTTATTTTAATTTAAGTGCAGCAATACAGGAAGGCCTCAGGGAGCAGGCTTTAAGAATGACAATGAGGCAAAAATCTCCCTCCTCGTTTCTGTGAGTTTTTCCTGTTTTATTTCCTTACAGCCATTTTTATTTCGAATAAATAAACCCTTATAAATGAGAACCCAAATTTTCCCAAGGCCTAGATTTTCCCTGGATGTATTTTAGTGGGTGGTCCTCTCTCAACAGTTGGAATAATCCAGAGTAATCCTGGGGAAGCTGGAAGGAAGCAGGTCGGTACTGAAGCCAAGAAATAACCCCCTCTTTCAACTTCCCAGGAGAAGGAAGCCCCATGGGTAATTAGGAGGCTGGAGGCTGGAAAGGAGAAGGCTGAATCCAGTGTTATCTAGATGGCTATGGAGGTGTGGTTTTACACGTGCTTAATGGACTGGGAGGGAGAGAGGGATTGCCAGGTTTTTGTTGTTGTTGTTTGACTTATTTTTCTTAAAAAAAAGTTGGATAAACCAACTTAGGATATAGAAAGAGAATATGAGGCGATGAGGGTAACAATGCTTAGACATTGGAGAAGGCCCCGAGCACCTAAAAGCATTTCTGTGCAGGGCCTGGCCTGCCCAAGAAGGAAAAGCCGAGGCCGAATCGGGTCACAGGAAACTTGCGCCCCGCAGGCGTTCCGAAAGTCCAGGCAGCGTCGCGGAACGATAAACCTGATTTTCCTTCGGAAGTGGGCAAGCAAGGTCGCCCGCAGTAGCCGCCTGGGCGCTGCTGGCGACTACCCTGTAGGCAGGCTCCACTATTTCGTGGTTGCAAAAGAAAGAAAAAAAAGAAAAGAAAAGAAACCTGGCCACGGGTGGGATTTACCCGCATGCTGCACCCCCGGCACGTTTTGTCAGTTTCCTCTCTGACCCGGTGGGGTCTCCATGCCCGCGCATCCTCCTCCCGCCCCCCACCCTGCCTCTTCTCCCCACCCACCAGGACCCCAGAAGGGGCGGCTGGGGGCGAGCCGAGGGCGCTGCGCCTGACCCTGAGCGGAAGGACCCCAGTCTGGGTCCTAATGCGGGTGGCGTCTCCCTTGACAGGCGGCGTTTGGGGACAACAGCGGGGACGGGAGATAAGGTGACATACCAGAGCAGATTTGGTGCGCGCGCTGATACTCCTCTCCCGACAGGAAACGCGGAGCTATTTAAAAGACCCTATCGATTACTTTATCTTTCCCGGAGGAAAGCTTCTTGCCGAGAGACAAAAGATGTTCCCTAGCTAGAGATACAAGGCCACAGCCTTCGCCTCACAACGGAGAGTCTGCACAGGCGACGCCCAGCTCGGGCGCAGAGAGCGCAGAGATGCTCATTTACACCGTGGTGTACACAAATGCGTGGAGTGTGTGTGCGAACAAGTCTGAAAGGCAGCATGAGCCAGAGGGAAAAAGGGGGGAAGGGGAGGAAAAGGCAAGTCACGGTATAATCTTTTGTTGCCTTTCAATTTTTTTGACATTGCTTAAGCACATATTACTTAATACGCACTAAATGACCGTGCATTTGAGGTGTATGTGTAGCCGTGTCGTTTCAGCATATTTAAAGGACACCAGTATGCACATTCCAGGCGGGTTACTGGTTGCTGTCGGTGTATTCCACAGAGATGTGGCTAAAGGGTAAACTCCCCGCCGAGCTCCTTCAAAGGACTGTCATGTGTATATGCTTCAACTATGGGAATGTGTCCACAGCGCTCTCATTTCGTGACTGCTTGAATTCCCGCATTTCACCGATTTGCGTGGAGCGCAGTCGGCGCTCAGCGATCTCCCCCCAGCTGCTGACACTGCATTTGCTCAAGGATCCCGCAACTCGTTCGCCTCCGCAATCCCTGCTCCTTGCCCCGGGGACGTTCTCGACCACCCCTGAACCGTATACTGTGTAGCAGTTTGCCATCTGTCCATCTACACTGTGCCCCGCCCAGCCGTGGAGACCTCTCCGCCTGGCGGGACACCACGAGGAAGGAAGATGCCGGGAAAGGGAGAGTGGCGGCCCTGGGAGGGTGTAATCCCGCGCCCACCGGCCACTGCCAGCCTAAAATGCAACCCCGACCAGGCCAGGCCTCTGCAACCCGAGGTGGAAGCTCCCGCGCGGCCGGTGTTTCAGCCGGAGGCCCGGGAGGCCTCGTAGACCTGGGGGAAGACTCTTCATCTCTCCGGGAAGCCGCGGCCCATCCGCAGTGCCCACCCGCGGCGCGGCTGCAGGCCCCGCTATCACCCTGTCGCTTTGGGAAATAAAACAGGCGGCAGTTCTCTCAGCTCGGCTTTTCCCAAACCTAAGCGCCCGCGCCGCGGGTTCTTCCAAAGCCCCAGCTCCCCGGTCTTCACACCCTTGCAGCAGGCGTGGACTAACCCTGGAAACGCCGTTTTCGTCTTCACGGAATTCGGAATCGTTGCCCCTCTGACTCGAATGTCACCTGGTTTTTCCAGATGTAACCTCTAGCGACGGGCTCTTGAGGGTCTGATTTGAGCGTCGGCGTACTCTCCGCCTCTCGGCGCTGTTCTCGCTGAAGCGGTTTGCAGCCGTCGGGGGAGGAGGGGTTGCAGCCGCCAGCAGAGTCCAGAGGAGACGCGAGGGCGAAAATTAACGCGAAACGGACCACGGAAGTTTGAAGACGACTCCCTGGCCACCCCCAATATGAGTTTTAAAACGGGTCATATCCACCGACCCAGAATAATTTCTTTTGGAAAACATACCCCCTAAAGCATGAGAAAGTGACCTATCACAGAGATGGTTAAATACTGACAGAAGCAAAAATTGGCAACCGCACAAATTGACAAAACGTAGTTGCTCGCAAAAACAAACAAGAATCAACATATAAGACTTATATTTGCAGAAAAATATCTCTGAAGGGCTATATAATTACAAACCGGTTACGGCCTGGGCAGGAGTGAGGATTAACTGGAAAGGGCCGGAAGGAAACCTTGAGGGGCGATGTAAATATTTTTGTCATTTAATTGCGCTCGTAGATACGCAGGCTTATGAATTTGTCAAGACTCATCAAACTGCAGTACACGTTATCTGGGTTCCTTTTTTTCTATTCTACCTCAATAAAATTGATCTAAAAAATAATAAACCCAGTAACAGTTTTGCCCTTGGAAAAGGGAACTGGGTAGCTGAGAGAGGGGCCTGGAAACTTTTTATTGTATCCCCTTTTGTACGTATTGGGGTTTTCAAAATGTGTTTGCTTTTTGTTTTTGCGATGCATTATTTATTCGGCAATATATAATTAGAATATTCGGGACCTGAATATAAAACAACTGGTAAGAAACAAACAAACAAAAAAGAAATACGGAAAGAGGAGATACTTGTATACCCCGTTGTAGGGATAAGGAAAAGGTAGCGCTGTCCAAGCCCAGAGAATATTTCGGGAGGGGAGATATCCTTAATGTTGTGTGTTGTTTTATTTTGTTTTTGCTAATTTGTTTAGCACACCAACGAAAAATGAAGGTCCATGGTGTGGGTGACTGTCATCTGCTCCAGGCCAGTCACAGGAGAGGGCAACGGTGCCCGGGAGCAGGAGCAAGAGCGTGTTCCCGACGCTGTGTCCCAGCTCGCGGGAGCAACGAGCTATCCCGCCTCCGGCAAAGACACGGTGACCCGCCGCGCTGCCCGAGGAAGGCTCCCGGCCTCGAGAACCCACTGGGAAGTGGAGAATGGGGGCCGCCCCGAGGCTAAGCAAGCAGGCGGCGGGCCCTGGTGGCCTGAGAATTCCGAGACCGCTCCGCCTCCCGCGGCCCACCTCCCCGTGCAGCGGGGCAGAGTCTGGGGCCAGGGGTTGCAGAAGTCCCACCCCTGTTTGGGAGAATCAGGTATGAAACAACCCCTGGAAGATACAGAAGAGTCACTCGCAGTTAGGATAGATTCCAGATCTGGGTGATTTCCGGGCTTATTGCAGAGACGTTTTTGGAGGCTGGCCCTCAGGAGACAGATTGACAGTGAGTCTGAGGCCGGGGGCCAGGAAAGCTAGCGACTGCCAATCTCTGTCCGCCTAGGGGCAGGGCCTGGGTGGGGTCACCAAGCCCGCAGACCAGCCTCAGCTTTCCCCTTTGCGGCCCCACTCACAACAACCGGACCCCCAGGGTGCACTGATAATGTGGGGGAGCGGCATTCTCAGTGTCCCCAAGACTTGAGACTGCACGCCAGGCTGGCCGTTGGGACCAAAGCACAAGTCGGGGGAGGATCTCGAAAGCAAATGTTCCCGGTGGCAGTAGAACGGCTGAGGGCCTCTCCCCGGATTGTGCTGTTCAAAGGCCACCCTCACGCCCCTCTATCTGAGGCTCTCCCCTAACTACCCATTCACTCTTCCTACTACTGAGAACTCCATTCCTCTTACAGGGATTTAAGCGCGTACAGCTTGGGCTGACTGTCTCACACTGTACACACTGATTCTTAAACCCCAAGATGAGGAGTGGGGCCCAGAAATTTGCATTTTTAACTCCCCAGGTTGTTCTGGCCTAGATATTTCCACAGCCCCAAGTGTCCCTTCCCTTTCCATAAAGGGGTAGCTTTATTCACTATTTGGCGATTGGGTTGTTTATTTCATTGTGACCTTTAAAAGTCTCTTAAATGTAAATACATCATATGCCAAAAAATAACAAAATTTTTTTTGAAAAAGGAAATTGTTCAAAAATCTGTACTTGAAACGTCTCATGTCTCATTCCTGACTCCCTCCCCCAGTTCCCTTCTCCAGAGGCTTTTATTACCATTTTGTTTATCTTTCAGGAATAAAAAATTATATCCATAGAACCACATATCATATGCCCATTTTTTAAATTATAGCATACTGTAAACATAATTCTGTGACTTGATTTTATACTTAAATGTATCTCAAAATGAATCCATAAGAGTATATAAGTATACCTAATTCTTTCTCATCACTGCTGGTATTTTGTTCTATTGATGTAGCATAATTCTTTTAACCAGTCCCCTAAGATGGATATATGGGTTGTTTTTAAATATGAGGGTCTTTATTTTAAAAAACTGCAATGAAAATACTTTTCTTTGCATACATGTATGCCTATATCTATAGAATAGATTTCTAAAGTGGAATTACTTGCATTTTACTTCCTAAAAGAAGATTATGCATTTTTTATTTTGATCATGCCCAACTACCTCAAAGACCTTCACCAATTTACATTTTCAACCAACAATGCACAAAGGTGCCTATTTCCCACCTCTTTAACGAGACAGAGTAATAATCAAACTTTTTAATCTTGGTCAATCTGATAAGTGAAAACAGTTGCCTCTTTGGGTTCTCTGTTGTTTCTTTTTTTATAAGCAAGGTTCTGCTGCTCTTTGCCAATTGTTGAATTGGTTCGTTGGGTCATTTCCTTATTGGTTTACAGGACCTCTTTCTGTACAATGGAAATCAGTATTTTGGGGCTTTGTTGTTGTTGCTGTCGTGTTTTGCCAGCATTTTCCCCTTGTGTCATTTTGTTTTTGACTCTGTGGTATTCCGTGCCATGCACAAGTTTATTTTTATGCAATCAAGTTTATATATTTCTTCTTTTATGGCTTCTGGGTCTTTCTTTCTCCCCATCCACCCTCCCAAATATATAAACACTTCAAATTATTTATTTAATCATCCACAGCATTTTTATGATTCAATTTTTGGGATTTACATTTTTTATCTATCTGGAATTGAATCTATTTTGGTGTAAGAATAATTTGTTGCTTTTTCTTCACCTAGGACCATTTGTACTTTATTTTGGAGGTATATTGTATGAGCCACACCCCCAAATAGCATAATATGACAGTTGGCAGTGGTGTCGTTTCCCATCTTAACCAGCTTCATTCTGTAAGTTAGGCAACTACCAGAATGCCTTTCCACCTCCCCACAGTCCAGGCAAGTCCAGGCAACAATCTGGAATGTTTCCCAGAATTACATACAGCTGGGAAAAGACCTTGGGTATACACCTAATGCGACCAAGGAGACAAACACCATACTGGTGACCAGAGAAAGAAAAGGTCAAGGTCAGCAGCCAGTGGGTAACAGAAGCAGGACCAGAACTCCATCCTGGCTCATAGTCCAGTACTCTTTGTGGTACACCTCTACCTCCTTCAGGTCTATGTGTCTCAGGCTGTGCAACCCCAGAACCTGGGAGAAGAGAAGGAGGCAAACAGGTCAAGCTCCCCGCAGCTACGAGGCCATGGAGTCAATTATGGGCTGAGAGGAAGTTCTGGCCCACTCATTGAGCCTCGCCCTTCACCAGCACCAACACCCACCCATCCACACATCCACACATCCATATATCCATACATCCATACATACACATACACACACAATATCCAGTATCTGTGCTCTGCCTCTTCTGTGAGCTCTAGGCCTGTCCAGTGATCAAGCAACTTTGGATAGACAGCCCTTAAAGCAACTCAGGGGGCTTCCTGCCTATCCCAGCTGTTAACAGTTGCTAAACCCTGGGACAAAGGAAGCCCAAAGCCAGAGACAACAGGAGCCTTGGGGATATGAAGTCAGTATTTCCAGAGCTCTGCCTCAGCTGCTTGAGAAGCAGGATGGGCTACATACAGTGTGAGACCCAGGACAAAAACAAAAATACGGAGCCCCCGTTAAAAAAAAATATTAAGAATTTCCAGACAGGGACAGCAGAGCCTCAAACCAAGCAAGGGGCTCTTTTAAGCTCAGGCTCTGTGGAACTGCATGGGTTGCATGCCCATGAAGCCAGCCCTGAGGGAAGAAGAAGGTTAATTATGGGGGGAGACAGGAGAAGGGTCCTCCCAGGCCTCAAGAAGGATCAGATTTTAGAGTAAAAGTGGGCTAGGCAATTGTTCCTAACAGACAAAAGGAGAAAACAACCCCATTCCATCAGTGGATGAATGGATACGTAAAACATGGTCTATCCATGCAGTGGACTATTATTCAGCCATAAAAAGGAATGAAATTCTGATGCATGCTAGGACTTTGGATGAATCAGAAAACATTATGCTAAGTGAAAGAAGACAGACACAAAAGGCCACATGTTATATGATTCTATTTATATGAAATACCCAGAATAGGCAAATCTATAGAGACAGAAAGTAGATTAGTGGTTGCCTAGGGCTGGGGGAGGGTTAATGGCGGACTGAGGTTTGATGGCTAAAGGGTAAGGGTTTCTGTTTGGGGTAATGAAAATGCTCTAATATTGATTGTGGTGATGGTTGTCCAACTCTGTGGATACACGAAAACCATTGAAGTGTATACTTTAAATGGTAAATTGTATGGTATGTGAATTACATCTCAAAAAAGCTGTTACCAGTGGGTCTTAAGATTTCCACCCCCCTCCCTTGCTGGTGAAGGTTTGGAGGATCTGGGGACTCTGCATCCCAAATCAAACAGTCCTGGTCCTCTTCTCTAGCTGTTGGGGAGAAGGAGGGGTCTGGCTTCCCCTCCAAATGGAAAGTCCTATGAAAGAGCGACCTGAAATGAAAGAAACCAGTCCCAGCCCTGGAATCAGTCCTGTGTTCGCATCCTGACACTGTCGCTTCCCGCCTGTGTGACCTTGGTCAAGTCACTTCACCTCTCTGAGCTTCATTCTCCTCTGCTGCGCAATAGGGATAAGAGGATGCGCGATGGCAGACGTGAGACTGCTTGGCGCATTCACTGGGCGTTGGAGAAACGGCGACGTGAGGATTAAGTACCGTCTGAGCCTCCTGAATAAAACGCATCCCGGAGCTGCCAAATTCCGCTGGGCGCTTCCGAGGAGACCGCCCATGCTCTTCCTCAGCTTGCGAGAACCGCAACCCCCAGAGCCGTTCCCCTGCCCCCAACCCCCGGCCAGGAAGGAAGCCAGAGCGGCGGCGGAGGGGCCCCGCGGCCGGACCGGGGAGCCGGGGCCAGGGCCGGGAGCCGGGCGCGCAGCCTCGGCTGCTCATCCATCAGCCGGACGAAGAGCAGAGTCGCGCTCTCGGCCCTCTGTTTGCTTTCTCGCCAATTATTGCCGCGCCGCAGCCCCTTTGTTGATACAGTAGTCCGAAAAAGTGCTAATGTTCATTTATCAGGGGGCCCGCCGGGGACTCCCACGAGTTGCGATTCTTCCCAAAACATAAACATGAGGCGAGCGTCCCAGACAGAAACCCCCATCTGTTTCCCCGGCGCGGGCCGAGAGCGAGGCGTTGTTGAAGATAAAGCCGCGGATAACGCCGCCTGTCTCCAATGGACGTCTCCCCGTCCATTAATGACATTCCCGGTGATAGTTCCAGCTTATCTTTCAATTAATCATATATATACCTTTTGCGGCCGTCCCTGCTGATTGCAGGAAAGCGGGAGCCGGCTCAGGCCGCGCCGATCGCTTTTCAATTAATAATATTTTATGTGCACAGAATGCTCGAGTCACCCTGGAATTTGGCTAATCTTGGAGCACCAAGTCTTTAAAAGGCAAGGAAACGGATAGATTTCCGATCTCTCCTCTCTATCTCTCTTTGTCTCGCTCTGCCTTTCTCTCAGCTAAGACTGTTTGTTTGTCCTGCAAGTTTGGCCAAAGTGCGGCTTAGAGAGGCGGCCAGGTTGAGTCAGCCGCCCTTGGGGAGGAAGATGAGTCCCTGGTGGGGCCGGAGAATCAAGTTTCTCCTCCCCGCCCCCCACCACTGCAACTTCTATTTAAAGAAAAATGCATTGTACTGACTAGGAAACAGTGAGGGCTGCAAAGAAAAGTTAGAAATTGCTCTCAGACAGTTCTCTACGGAGACCAGCATGGGTCGCCCCAACTTCGATTCTGCACGTATTTATCCGGTTTTGCCCTCCGTTTCCTCTCTCCAGCAATGGGCAAGACATTTTTTTTGAGCCACGAGAAATTATTACCAGATTCACAGAGGCCTTAGGGGGTGAAGTCACTGATTTTGTCCAAATAGGGAGGGGTTTCTTTCCTCCCCTTTTCATGACACCTGACCCACAGATCTATCTGTCAGCCTTGGGAACCCCCACACACACACCCGAAAAGGAGGTGATAAATCCTGGTTTGCAGAGGAAATGCTAATATATTTTTTTCTTCCTCCAGATCTATCCCTTAAAAAACTCTAAATAACAGGGATCCCGGATGCAGCCTCGATGTCCCCCATTAAACGGTAATATTTCAGGCGGCGGCTCACACTAATCTTTCAAACTGTCATCGCGAGCCGCCCGGCCAGCCGATTCACTTAACAGCGCTCCCAGGACCCTCGCTTGGAGCTCTTTTCAGCGAGAGGTTTAATTGAATCGGATGTGGCTCGTTTGCCAGACGTCACCGCCTCGGAGATAGGCATCCTCTCCCACCCCCAAAAAACAATCTTCAAAGGCAAGGGGGGCCTCCAGGCTAGGTTAACTGCGGGCAATAACCGAAACGTGGCCAAAAGCCGTCGCCAGGAAGGGCCGCGGAGAAGACGCAAGTCCCTCAAGGGAGATCCCGAGGTGGGGGGTGAGGAGGTCTCTTGGGTCTTGGGAACCCCATCAATACACATTTGAGAAAAGGCATTTCTTCGCAGACGGAGCTAACAATCTCAGGCTCGAAAATTCAAGGGAAGATTCCGCGGCTGCAGCCTGGGCCTGGAAGCCTCCAGGCCTGCCCTGTGGAGCTCCGCTTCCCTTCGCCTTACTCCGAGGTCGTAGGTCCTGGGGAGTTGGGTTTGCCATGGGGCAGGGAAGGTCCCAACGTTGGGTCAAGGCTTGACTCCGCCTTGCGCTGCCCGACGGCCCATCGTCGCGTTTGCGCATCCTAAGATTCGGGTTCTGGATAGAGATGCCCCAACCCAACCCCGTCTCCCTTTGCGCATTTCCTCCGCGCCTCCGGCGCGCATTCTGGCTTTCAGAGAGGCGACCCTCGCTAGCTTTGCTTCCTGCGCCGACTTTCTTCAGGGTCCCCGATTCGCCCTCTACCAGGAGCCGAGCCCTCGAAGTCTCCACTCTCGGCAAGTCCTCACGTCCCGCCGATGCCTTCCCTGCCCAAGCTTGGGTCGTGGGAAATCAACGCTTTTCCCCTGACAAATCTCGCCATCCCCAGCGGTCAGGTAAGGCAGGCGGGCCTCTTTACCTGGGGCCCCTGGGCCTGCCCTGATCCTCCCTGAAATTGTGTGCAAAATATAGAGCGCCACTGCTGTGTTCTGGGGGAAAAGGGCCCTAGGATTTCATCTTATCTCCCAAGGGATG
This sequence comes from Bradypus variegatus, assembly GCA_004027775.1. NCBI lineage: Eukaryota > Metazoa > Chordata > Mammalia > Pilosa > Bradypodidae > Bradypus > Bradypus variegatus. Next base: position 10,336 of record PVKY010002513.1, on the reverse strand, counting down.
ACGGGACCCAGAAAGAAGAAACAGTCTAGAACAAGATCTGGCCTAGTAGCGTGCCCGCTTACAACACTGCCAGATTTGCCTGGACAGAAGGCCCCCACGGCCTATTTCACTGACCCAACGCTAAAAATTATCACCCCGCCTACCCTTCCCCCCCTCACTGCAGCCGGTAGCCCCACTCGGAGCCCGCCCAGAGGCTTCAGAGAAATCCTGGCCCAGCTGGGCTCACAGGAGCTCTGCCTGCCAGACAGCTAAACCTGAGGCCCTGGGGTTGGCAGAGGCCTGAGGGCCTTGCTGCTCGGTGGGCAGTGGGGGATGGGGGGGAGGCAGGAATGATGGTGGGCTCCAGAAGGTGGGGGAGAGGGGGCGACTAGGCCACTGAGAGCTGGAGGGGACAGCTCTCTCCGGGTAGCTGAGCTTATGGGCCAGGATTCTGGATTTGTTTCATTAAGGGGAGGGTCCCTGGGATGGGTCTGGTAGTGCATGGCACTGCAACTTGAACGACTGTAGGAAGGGGCCAACCCCCACTCCAAAACCACCCCAGTTGCCCTTTCTCTCAACTTGATTCATCCAGAAGAAACCAGGGTCTGGAGCCCTTGGGAAGAGGGGACCACTGTGCATGGCTGGCTCTGTAAACCAAGCAAACGGAATCCCCAAATTGTACAGGATGTCCCTCTCCTGCATTCATTCCAGAGTGACCTCTCTTCCTCACGCTTCTCTTCCCGTTGAGACACCTGCTTAATAAAGCATTAATAACCCTGGAAATAACCACTCCCCCAAGCTCCCACCCAATCCTTCTATCTGGTCCCATTCTGTTTTGGGTGCTGAGCAATATTTCTTCAAATTCCAGATCATCCACCCTCCACCCAGTGGCTGAACCCAGAGAAGAATCGAGAAGAATGCCTCTTGGTGGGTTTTTCAGGTTAATGCTACGGAGAAAGCTCAGGCTGCCAGAGCAAAAAGGAGAGCCTCTTAAACGCGGCGCGGCCCCTTTAAAAAGCTGAGCAAGACTTTTCTTTTCTTTTTTTTTTTTTTTTTTTTGAGCCCTGTGACTATATTAGGTGACACAAAACTGCTCATCGCTCCTGTCATCGCGGCCCCCGGTCCAATGGCAAGCTGAGCCCCCCTTCCTCCGGCCTGGTCCCGCCTCTCCTGCCCCTTGTGTTCGGCGCTACCTGCTGTCTGGCCACATCCCGAGCAAGAAGGCGGGTGCGCGGGCGGGCGGCAGGCATCATGCAGCGAGGTTGCCAGGGGCCGTGGGCAGCGGCGCTCTCTGCCGCCCACCTGGCGCTGTGAGACGAGCGCTGCCACCATGTTCCCCAGCCCCGCGCTCACGCCTACGCCGTTCTCTGTCAAAGACATACTGAACCTGGAGCAGCAGCAGCGCAGCCTGGCCGCCGGGGAGCTCTCGGCTCGCCTGGAGGCCACCCTGGCGCCCGCCTCCTGCATGCTGGCGGCCTTCAAACCCGAGGTCTACACCGGGCCCGAGGCGGCGGCGCCCGGCCTCCCCGAGCTGCGAGCAGAACTGGGCCCCGCGCCCTCGCCCGCCAAGTGCGCGCCGGCCTTTCCCGCCGCCCCCGCCTTCTACTCGCGCGCTTATGGCGACCCGGAGCCAGCCAAGGACCCTCGAGCCGATAAGAAAGGTGAGGAAGACACACTGGTCCCTCTCCCCTCCCTTCCTGCGGGCAAAGGACATCCGGGTTGCTTTCGCCCCCAAAACCAGCCGCCAAGAAATTCAGGCCCGGGAGGAGCAGAAGCGCGCCGTTGGGCCAATAGTCGGGCGCAGGGGGTTCGGAGTATTAGACCGAGGTTGTCTGGAAGGCCTCGGCGCCCCGCACCCAATCTGAGGTTTGGAGGAAATGCCGTTTTGAGAGGATCAGAAACGAGAGACAAAAAAAAAAGTTCGGCCTAACAAAGCCGCAGGCGGCGGCGGCCCTGCGCCTAGATCTGTTACGAAGTTGAGCGATCTGTTTGTTGTAGACAGAACAGAGAGAGAGAGAGGCAGATAATTCTCGACATCAGGGGTTTTTGAAACGCTTTCAGATTTACGGGTCTTTTTGAGAATCTGACGAAAACCGCTAAACAAATGAAAACTCCACACTCCAGACACACTTTTGCGCACAATTTGGGGAGGGTTCTGGACCATCTGCAGGCCTGGTTCTGGGGCCTTTCCTCCTCTATGCCAGGAGAGTGGAGTATTTGGGAACAAGGGCATTGATTTAAAATGTGGAATCTGCGGACTCTCGGGAGTCTAACATAACGGCTTTATTTTTCCAACACGATTTCCCTGCGCTGCGAGGACAGAGAGGTTCTCTGGCGGGAAATGCCACGCGACTGAAGCGGCGGGGTGGTGGAGAAAACGCTGGGGAAGGTGGCCGGATCCGCGTCCAGGGTTAGGGAGGGAGGCGGAGCCGACCGCGGAAAACTGGTCAATGAGGAGACTCTAGACCAAGGCGGGATCACCGCGAACCCCGGGGAGGCAGGAGTTACTGGGTGAACGGCCGCTGTGAGCCAGGAAGGGTTTGTAGATTTATCTAGGAGCAGAGAGGAGGCCCGGGGTTAGCTGCGGAAGGGCACGGCGGCTATAACTGATCTCTACTAATTGAATGCAGCTCGAGCCTGCAGGCAGTGCAGATTCCGAGGCCGCCTTCCCGAATGCTGTTCCTTGGGCGCTGCGCAAAACCTACTGCAATGAGTCAGAGCCTTCAACCACCAAACTAAGTCCTTTTCGCTTTCTGTTTCTTCGGTTTCGTAATTTTGAGACAATGTGGCAGCCCCTATAGTGAGGTCTTGATCTCCTTCCATTTAACTTCTCAAACCAAAGTAGCCCTAATCATTCATCCCAGCGCATCAAGTGATTTTATGTTCTTTGCAGCCTGAAATCTTAGTTACTGTCTGGTCTCCCTCACTCGCAAATGAACTGCGCAAGGACAGGGACCTCTCTTATCTTGTACTCTGGCGCCGAGAGCCGTGTCTGGCACATAGTAGGCATTCAGTAAATGCTAGCTGAGTAAATGCGGAAGCTGAGCCGTCCGTGGCGCTCAGTGCAGTCGTCAGAGTGAATCGTAGCCAAATTGGGCGCACCAGGCAGGACGCGGTGCACCCGCGAGGGCCCATTACACCCGGCGGGCGCTCTGCAGGCCGGGCCGCTCTGACCGAGCGTCTCTGCCTCTCTGTCCCTCCTCAGAGCTTTGCGCGTTGCAGAAGACGGTGGAGCTGGAGAAGCCCGACGCCGACAGTGCGGAGCGGCCCCGGACACGACGCCGGAGGAAGCCGCGCGTACTCTTCTCGCAGGCGCAGGTGTACGAGTTGGAGCGGCGCTTTAAGCAGCAGCGATACCTGTCGGCTCCCGAGCGCGACCAGCTGGCCAGTGTGCTGAAGCTCACGTCTACGCAGGTCAAGATCTGGTTCCAGAACCGGCGCTACAAGTGCAAACGGCAGCGGCAGGACCAGACTCTGGAGCTAGTGGGGCTACCCCCACCGCCGCCGCCACCAGCCCGCAGGATCGCGGTGCCAGTGCTGGTGCGCGACGGCAAGCCATGCCTAGGGGACTCGGCGCCGTACGCGCCCGCCTATGGCGTGGGCCTCAACGCCTACGGCTATAACGCCTATCCGGCCTATCCGGGTTACGGTGGCACAGCCTGCAGCCCTGGTTACAGCTGCGCCGCCGCTTACCCGGCTGGGCCTTCCCCGGCGCAGCCGGCCACGGCCTCCGCCAACAACAACTTCGTGAACTTCAGCGTCGGGGACTTGAACGCGGTGCAAAACCCGGGGATCCCACAGGGCAACTCCGGGGTGTCCACGCTGCATGGTATCCGAGCCTGGTAGGGAAGGAACCCTCCTGGGGAGCGCCTCAAGGGAGGGGCTCTGACTCTCGGGGTGGGGTGAGGGTGCACCGAACTCGATCCTTGGTCCCTTCGAGTTCATATTCACTCCCGCGGAGGCCTTGGGGCTTTTTTTTCCCGTCCAGTGCGCCATTCTCCCGGCACACAGGAGTTTGTGGCTGCGTTTACACAGCCTGCGGTGAGCGATCTCGCAGCCTGGTGCCTTAGCTGCCGCCAGGGGAGTTGTCCCCCTGAGCCCCTCCGGGCGCCCCCCGACGGGCCGAACACCAGCCAAATAGGGCTGGGAGCGCGGGGCCTAAGATCCGGCCACCCTTCCCCTACCCTGGGCCCGGCGCCCGGTTCCTTGGCTGCCTTGCCGCCGCCCACCCACCCACCCGTATTTATGTTTTTACCTGTTGCTGTAAGAAATGAGTCTTCCTTTCCCATTAAAAAGAGTGCGCTGACCCTACAGGTGTGCTTCTTTCAGCTCGCTGCGCTTCAGAAACTGAATTCTCCAGGGGAGAGGAAGCAGGGCCACGGGGTGGCAGGCACATTCACTGGGAAAATTAATAATAATAATAAGAAGAAAAATTAACCCCTGCTGCACCCCACCATAGGCGCTGTCTGGGATTATCTCATGTAATCTTCAGAGAGAGGCCCTATTTTAAAATGTAGTAAAATGAGGCTTGCAGAGGTTTAATGAGTTGCTTTTTGTGTAAATAGCCAGTACTGGCAGATCTGAGTTTCCGGATCTGTCCCATTGCGAGATGTGTGCCTGCCCAGAGCTCTCAAACTCACCTCCTTGAACCTTACAACGTGCGAGACACTGTTCCAGGCGCTAGGCGTTAAAAAGAGAGGAAGGCAGAGCGATCGGAGTGCACAGGAACTCATTCGGTTTAAGAGAACGCCTTAGGCCATTTTATAGTTGGGGAAACCGAGAAGCAAAATCATATGGAGCTGCCCACCCGAGCCCAGCGATTCTCCGGATCGAAGCCTGCCCGGGATCCCGCAGCCCAGATCAGAGGCTGGACCGCAGATAAGTGTTCTACGGGCCAGCTCTTCTCACCTGGGAAGAAGCCACATGAATTCACGTGGGCAGGGACGCCCCTGCTCCCTAAGCTTTCACCAGACGTCGTCTCCCCAAAGCATTTAACTAATTTCACTATTGTCCTGACCGACGAATTCTGTTGTACCAGTTTCACACATAAGAAAACCGAGGCTTGGCAAAATCAAGCTAAAAACCTGCCCGCTGTGTGACTTGCTCGCTGCGCGTCTCGGGGTTTTTTCCGTCGTAAAATACGGATAACAGGGACGCTCCCTCCGAGTCCAGGTCCCCCCAGTCCGCAGGAGCGTGGTCCTGCCCCCCAGCTCTGTGTCCCAGTTCCCGGGGCCAGGGGAAACTAACCGGCGCTTCTTTTAAACAGGACCAAAGCGGGAGGCAGCCCGGGCTTTGTGTTCCAGCGGTATTTGGTTTTTCCCAAGATTTGGCCGGAGAAGCGCCCGCGGTTGGAGTGGGGCGTCGGGGCGTAGGGGCACGGACTTCTGGGTGCAGCCAAAATGTTAATCCTAGCATTCAGGGGCACACTGGCTCGCTGAGTGTCCTTGGCACCTGGGAAGAGTCGCCCGGCCAGGCCTGGCGCGACCAAGAGCGGATCTGCTGCTTGCCATGGAGCGCTGCCAGCACCAGTACTGCAGTACCTCTGGGTAAATACCTCCTCCCGGACCCACCCCTCCCGCTGGAGACGGGGAGATTCCAGGAGATCCTAAGTGCTACCTGTTGCGCCGAGCCGAGCAGAGCACTAAAGAGTGCGCGGCATAGGATTTTGCAACCGGTGCGCGGAATCCACCATCTCTGGGTCTAGGGTCAGGTCCCGGGATCGAATTCCCTCTCCTCTAAGGTCCAAGTCCGGCTGGCAAGGGGCACCGGGAGCTTAGCCCCGACCTTCGGCCTCCTGGACCTGTTACCCGGCCGCGAGCTTTTACTATGCTCGCGTTCCCCGCTCGCAGCCCCTCTGCGTGATGCGCGCGGTGGTCCCATTTCACTGCGGAGGACACAGGCCTCGCCAGGCCACCAGACCCATTCTTAAGCACGACGGCGCTCTCCTACCGGGCTCCGGCCCGCAGCCATAGTAGACCATCTAATTCACGCAAACGCGACAATCCTACCCGGAAATCCCCCACATTCGCGCTCTGAATCAAATCGATGTACTTGCCCACGACCCTTGGGATCGTGCACTCTCGAAAATGGGACATTTTCGTCTTTTACGTATTTGCAGTCACATTAGAAATATTTATTTCACCTAAGGCTGTACTGCGAGGATTTCTCCATGATACCTACTTCTTTGCTTTTTCATGCTTTCCCTTCAGGGGCCAGTTGAAGGACCCCAGGGTCTCTCTGCGCCTTTGCGAGGGCGCTCATAAACCGCTAACCGTAGCCAGCGGGCAGTACCCCGGGATAAACGCTTCGCAGGAATTCTCTAACCCAGCTCGTCTTTACCTCAACGGTCAAGGTCATTAGTTTCTAAGCGAAGGGCTAGAAAACACACCCAGCATATAGTGAAGCGGCGGGAGCGGGGCGAGTATATGAAACCAGAGCCTGCCACGTTGAGTATGAGTCTCTCCCGGCTACAGCGCCGAGCGAATGCCACACTCTCACCAGTGGGGTGAGGATCTCAGGCCTCCTATCCGGGCTCATTACGGGGCCAACTGTGGAGCGCGGAGTTCTGGGAAGCGGCACCGACGACCCTCACCCAGCCCCAGGCTGAAGTTTTCACCTAAGGGTGTTGGGTTCGAGGTCCAGAGCTCCTGAGGCCGGGGCAGGATCAAAATAATTCTAAACTAACTCGCGTTTACGTAGCGACCCCCCTCCTAAATTAAATCTGTAATTTGTTTGTTTGTTTACTTAGCATACAAACGACGCGTGCAGGGTGAGAAAATTCAACCAGGAAAGAAACAAGAACTCCTCCGATGTGGCAAAGTGCGCGGAGATAGGGGTGCTGTAGGCGCGGCAACCACGTGCTCTGAGCGCCTGGAAAGCACAATGGGTCCTAGTTATTTTTAATAAAGTGGAACAGGCACACCCCGCGGTTAAAAAAAAATCAGAGGTAAATAGTGACGTTCAAAAGAATAGAGAAGCATCCCCTTAATCTTGGATGGAGTAGTTCCCTCTGCTCCGCACAGCCCCGCGCACCCGGGATGACGGGGGTGGGGGGACGGCGGGGGGGGAGGAGAGGCAGTCCGGGGGTCCCCAGAACTAGAGGCCCGGCCACCGCGCCCGCCCACAGTTGGAGAGCGTGGTGGCGGCCCAGGCCGGCAGACACAGGTTTTGCCAAATCAAAACGGTCCCCTCCTCTTATTTCGTTTAGATTTCTCCTTAAATCTACATTACGTTGTGTATTAGATAAATGAATCTGAAAAGGACGCTCAAGGTTTGCCGCAGACTGCGGGAACTCCAGCAGCAGCCCGGCCCGCTGCCCTGCCGGTCCCTGCTCTGAGCCCTGCTCTCTGCCTTGCCCAGTGCTGCCCCCCCCCCGCCCGCTTCTCCTCCCAGAAGCATTCCAGACTCGTGCGCCAAGACCTGGTGTGTGTGAGGCGATAGCCCCACAGCACTCAGGTCGAGGTGACACCCCCACTAGATCCCTTGGAAAAAGAGGCATGTGACCTGGATTCATTCATTTATTCTTCAGTGTTTACACTCATAGCAGGCTCTGTCCTGGACTCTAATTTACAACTGTGAACCCACTTAATCCTTATGATAAACGATTGGGGTTGGTTGAGGAAAGAGATGAAGGATCCATCTTAGACCCAGAGAGGAGCAAATTGCCCAGGGTCACATGGCTGGTAAATGCTAGAGCTTGGTTTAAACCCAAGCAGACTGCTTCCAGAGCTGGAGAGCAATGGGCCCTTTCATGCCCAGCTCAGGGCTTGGGAAAGCGTAGACACCAAGAAATCTGTACTTGATTAGCCAACAATTCTTCGGAGATTCCTGTGTGCCAGGTCCAAAAGCCTATGAGACAAGCATGGTTATTATTCCCTTTGAGCAGGGGAGGAAACTGAGGTACAGATTGACGTGATCTGACCAAGATTGCACATTCGGGAGGTGTGGCATCTGGGATTCCTTAGCCTACTCTGCTGCATCTCAGAGGAGAGTTTGCCAGAGAGAAAGGTGAGCAGTGATAGGTGGGTCACCGGGAGCAGCCAGGAGCTGCGGGCCCTGTCCCTACCCAAAGCTGCATGGGATAACAATAAAGATCACTGCCTAACATCTGTTGGCACTCACTTTTGCCAGGCCCAGGGCTAAGTGCCATCTGCAGATCTCATTCTGTCATTTCCCAAAGAGGAAATTGAAACCCAGAGAAGTTCAGGACGTGGCCTACCTAAGGCCAATCTGGTAGGAAGTAGTGGAGCCAGCACGTAAATCCAGATGTTTAGACCAGAGCTGGGGCTCTTGAAATCACTCCCAACAGTACCCAAGCTTGCCTGAAGACACAAATTGCCTGGGGGCTGGGACAACGCCAAAGCCCCTGCCTGCCCCAGCTCCCTTGAATTCGATTCCCTCTGGTATGAAGCCTACAAAACCCCGGTGATAACCAGGTGATTCTCCTCATCTGGCAAGTTGGAGAACCACAAGGCAAATCGCAGGGGAAAACTGGAGTCAGATTTCCCCTCCCCAGACCCTGCTTTGCATCTCAGGTTCTCTGTATGTTTGCTGTGATCCAGTGACTGTGGCTACAGCACAAGCCAGGATGCCTGGGGACTCTGGAAAGGGAGGGAGGGTTGAGGGGTAGGAGTACAGAGGGGTGGAGGGTAGAGAGGGATTCTGGAACACACCCGTCTAGGCCCAGGCCACAAAGCCCTCCCGTGACCTCTGCAGCCCAGTCCCTGCCAGTGCTGTATCAGGGAGAAGAGGAATTGGGGAAAGTGGGGGTTTATTTGGAGATGGTCCATCTGTTCTGCCTAAATCCTCAGCTACCCCCTGGGGTCCCGCAGGAAGGGAGGAGGGGCAAACCAGCCTGGATGGGCACTTAAAGTGTGCCAGGCTCAAGGCTGTCCCTCTGCCCCATGAGGTCACCAAAGTGACACAATAAGCTGTTTATTGTCGACTCCATTGAACAGATGAAGGAGGTGAGATATGAAAGGGTTTTGTCGCTTGTTCCATGCAGTCAGGAAATAGTCAAGCTGAGTTCTGTCACCAAACCAACTTCTCTTCAGTACACCCTGAGCTTCTCCGTCCCACCCAACCCCCCCACTGGCAGGAATCTCAGTTGGCTCACATTAGCGCCTCCCCTCTCTTGGAAGCTGGCTGTCCGTCCTCAGGTTTTTAGGGAAGTACTTTACAAGAAGCAGCTATATGAAAATTCTCATGTGTTATTCATTATTGTTCTGTGGCCCTTCGTAAATCCCCATGCACTTTTAACAATAGGAAACATGTCTTGCTGAAGACTTTGGCTTAGCTTCCTCCTTTCTCAGTTAAAAAGAATAATTTCCCCTTTTCCACAACTCCAGCCAAATAAGAAGCTCCTTTAGCACCATATTTGTCCTCACTGGTGGCTATGTGATTATTCCTTCTTTCCAGGATGCAGGTTTCTTAACCACCTAGTGGTTTCCTTAGCACCTCCTTTTGGAAAGAAGTAAAATTTAAACAAGCAAATTGAGAAGCGATGGTTAAAAATGTCCCCAAGAGTTATACAGACTCAATATAATCCCAATCAGAATGCTAATATGATCTGTGTCTTGTGTAACTTAACAAACTGATCAGAAAACACCCATGGAAGTGTAAAGGTCTAAGAATAGCCAAGGCATTCTTAAATAAGGAAAAGATGAGGGTTCTTTACTTATCAGATAACAAGGCTTATTAATATAGTGTGGTTATTGGCACAAGGACAAATGACCAATGAAACAGAATCAGACCTGTACACATATAATTCTTGACAGAGGTGCTTTTGAAGATCAATGGGGAAAGGGTGATCCCCTAAGACAAAGAAGAAAAGAAATTAGACCCCTATCTCACCCCATTCACAAAACTCAAATCAAGGTTAATTAAAGGCCCACATGTGAAAAGCAAAATTATACAATGCTTACAACACATTGTAGAAAGATATTTTTATGAACTTGTGATAGGAAAAGTCTACCTACACGTGACACTGAAAAGACACAATCCTTAAAGGTAAAGACTGATCTCATTAAAATTAAAAACCTGTGCTCACCAAAAGATACCAGGAGTAGAGTAAAAAGACAGCACAAGCCACAAGTGGAGAGAAGATATTTATAATATATATAGCCAACAAAGTATTAGTTCCAGAATATACAATGAAATCCCAAAATTCTCTTCCTTGCCACTGTCCCTGGCATACTTCTGCCTCAAAGTTTTTGCTTGGAACTCCGTTTCCCCAGGTATCTTCCTGGCTAATGCCTCATCTGTTTGGAGTCTTTGTTCAAATGCCACCTTATCACAAGGCCTCTTTGACCACCCTGTTTAAAACTATACCCACAGGCAACACAATTCTCATACCCCC
>PVKY010002512.1:0-25249 GCA_004027775.1 Bradypus variegatus | reverse complement strand
ATCATGTAGACCTTGAATTACACTGGGTTTTATCCAAGGGCAATGAGGGATAACGCAAGCATTTTAAAAAGAAAGTAACATATCAGATTTACATTTATAAAGAAAACAGGAGGCCACACTTAAAGGACAAAGCAAGGGGCAAGGGAAGAGGTAATTGTCAGCATCACAGGGAATAGTGAAAGTTTAAAAAAATGAAAAAAAATAAGAATTTTTAGTATCAAGGCAGTATTATCCTTCTAAACTTAAAGCGTTGAATAAATTGCAAGCATTTTATTGAGACTTATAAAAATACATTATTATGTATCAGAAGTAAGGCAAAATCTCTGAAGCAGTTTTTAATCATGTTCTTGTTTTCCAAAAATAAATGATTTGATTAGAGCCTTGTTACTAATTTAAGAATTTTTAATTGATGAAGTATGGCCTAAAGGATTTTTCACCCTGGTACAAAATAAACCAATTGTGTATTTAGTAATAACTTAATGATTCAAATGACGATTTTCCAAATTATTGCATTTAATAGGTTTTCTTGATTAAGCCTATTATGCTTTATATTATTTTTAAACTTTTATTTTGAAACTATGAGCCATCTGCTCTAAACTATAAAGCTTAATAAGATGAATCCCCCCTCCAGATAGACTCTATGAATAAAGGAAATATCATAATTAACTCTTTTTGTCTTCCTTAATCATAAAAATCAATACAATTATTTCCTCTAATTACTTAATATTCATGTGTTTTTATATTTCATAGACTTCACATTTTATCATAAGATTTTGGTAGTATCTTAGAGTCTATACAAATATAATTGATTAAACCAAAGCAAGCAAACTATTAGAGATTTTTTATCCCTCTAATTCCATTTCTCTGTTTTGTCATGTTAAGTATTTCATGGTCGTAAGCATTTTGATTTAGTTCTCTGGCTATTGTGAGATGACTGCAGGGGAAGGATGGAATTAGGAACAAAACAGCATCCTCCTTGGGACCCCTCTTTCCTGTGCCAGCCGGGAAGATGTTTTGTAGAATCTCTGCAGCAACTTGACTCCCATGCCATTGGCTGGAATGGACTCCAGGCCCATCCCTAGGACCACGCTGATTGCCTCAGGAAAGTCATGACATGTCCTTCAGGAAGTGAGCTGGGTTTTTTGACAATAGGTAAACATGAAGAATGGTCAGTTATCTGCCATGGCAATGATAGGCATGTGGGGAAAGGGCAAGGCTCCTGTGTCCCACTTCCTCCATTATACATTTTATGTTAGTGTATTAGAGGGAAAATCTGGCGTTTAAAAAAATATTACTGCTGCACTTTGCATTTCTTCTGTTATATTTGGGCTAACATTTTAAATATCTTTTATGTCTTTAAATGCTTAAATTAATTATTTAAAAACCTGAATTCAATAAAAACATTTATAAACTGAAAGAGCAGAAACTATATGCAATACCTCAGAAGCTTGTGTTTTAAATTAATTCAGTAATTATATTACAGTGCATTGGTATTTGGAGAGTATGGATATAGGTAAAAGTGAAACGTTTCAAGAAAATATGCAGAAGAGAGATGCATATCTATTAAAGTGAACAGAGGTTTGGAAATCTAAATTCTTAGTATTAACTAATGAAGAAGTTCAAAGAAAAATGCAATTTGGAAATGCTACTGTAAACTTAGATGAATAGGCACTGATATCAGCATTTTCTGCCTTGTGTTTATGGTTGTTTTTCCAATCCTTAGGTGCACAGAGGGTTTATTCTCCTTCCAAATCCTCTTCTCATAAAGACTGTATTCATGGGTCTATTCAATTGTATTCCTTCTGCATTTTATCTTGTTTTGTTTCATTCCATTCCATTCTATTTTATTTTATTTTCCCCATTCCTCTGGTCTGCTTTCATTTGTCCCTCTATTTCCATAGGCACCCCCCCTCCTTATTTAATATGCTCTTAAATATGTGTGAAATCTTACAAAATATGAAGTGTTGTTGTGTATGTTTCAATTTACAGACATGATATTTACATATGAATCATGTTCCTTTCGTCCTCTTTTCATTTTCAAGACTAAATATATATACCACTTCCGCGGTATTCCATTTACTATATCTTACTTACGCGTTCTTCATGGAAAGCTCTGTTAGGAAGCCTGCGGCTACTCACTTACAATGAATGATGTGATTTATCCTTACCCACGAGTGGGGTATTTGTATCGGATGATATACCCTTAAGTGGTGTCAGTTTGTTTATCATTCAGGATATATTGCGAAAACAGAAACCACTCTTGGTACTTAGAGGAGTACAGGGTTTAACACAGGGAATTAGATATTAATAAAACCCTTGGCAGGGTTTGAGTGTGTAATATAAAGACTGCTGTTAGCTCTCATGTCCTCTCCTAGCATCTATGGAATCTGGAAAGTTCTGGAGCTGCTGAAACCTCACATCTGCTCATGCTCGCATGCTTGCCTGCTGCTGTCATGCTGTGCCCCTTCTATCTTCCAAATCACATGTGAGAGTTTGTTTGTTGGAGGAAACTAAAGCAGAGCTAAGATGGCAATAAATTTTGGAAGACTTATTCTCAACTTCCATCTTCTTTTATACAGGGATGAATATTGAAGAGAGTGTAGATCAAAGCTGATTTCCCGAAGCCATTATCTAGTGCATGGGGCTTAAGAATGACTAATTTAGATAAATATTAATTAATTGAATGCTACAAATGATTGGCATTTTCTACACTCATAGTGGTGCCTAAAATTCACCTCCTATATCCTTTTCATTACTTGAAATGATACACAGTTCTGCCATTTCAAGCAGGTTTAGACTAAGTTCTTGTAATTGTTGTTGTTTGATCAGAATTTCTCTAATTTCTACTACATTAGATTATCTCTTCATATACTTGGTAGTCATCAGGCTTATATTTCTATCTGCTCATTTATATACTGTGAAATTTTTCTATAGGTTTTCCTAATTATTGTTATTTAATTTAGATGTCCTTAGTGTTTTTTAGATATTAATTCCTTATCCATTTTAGATGTGTTATAAATGCATACTTCCAGTTACATTTGTCTATAAACATGATTTAAAATCTATGGAATAGAAATCATAAGTCAATGATTATGGTTTATAACTTTTGGGTCTTGTTCCTACATTATTTCCCTAAATTTTGACACAGAAAGAGTCTCTCACATTTTCTTCATTTAACTTCATATTTTCTTAATAAATCCTTGATGTTGTGAATTTGAGTAAAACACAAATCACAATTGACCCCTTTCCTCTGCCCAGCGATAATGTGACTGTTTTATGCAGTAGAATTCTTTAGACTTTGTTTATAGCATCATGGTGGATTTTTATTGTTTTCAGATATTTGCCTATAAAGTTTATTTAAAGTTTGTTGAATAATTCTGGGTTTATTTGTTCATTAATTTGTGATTAATGGCATCAGTAAGAAGATTTGCTTTCATCCTCTACATGCTCTGTGATATTTTGCTGGTTGACATCTTTGCTTATTAATCCATAAATGAATATGTTGGGGCATCCTTCCTCTCAAAACTGCAGATGATTTCTCTGCATTCCTTTGTTGATCTTTAGAAAAGGTAAATACCAACAAACTTCTTTATGGTGGAAGAAAGTAAGTTGCCTTGTAGGAATGAACTAAAAATAAACTTTCCCCAATTGGTGGAGAGAGAGAAATGCTATCATGTCTTAGTAGTAACTGGAAGGCCCTTCAATCCCCACCCTCATGAATGCAGCATCTTGGGATTGGGTGAGAGGCTCGAGTTCTGTTAAAACATCTACATTCTTAGTTATATACTGATCAGTCTTTCAGAATGCCTATGAATCCAGAAAGCATCTCAGTCCTAAAAACTTTTCAAATATACATATATTTTTAGAACAGAGCAGCTCCTGCTTCTCTTTCCCTTTCATTTTCCACCTAATATTTTGTAGGTCCATATATATCTTTACTAAGGACTTGAAAGTGGGAGAATGGGGATAATGTAAGAAAAAATGAAGAAGGATGGATTAAAGGAGGGGAAAAGGACAAAGAACACATTAAACACATTACAAATAGAGTTGATGGGAACATGGCTCTCTATACCTCAATTCATGTGAAAGAGACAACTTCGTCTTTTCCCATAAGAATAAATAAATCACAAGAAAGACTGTCAGAACTCTACTGCTCTTACCTGCAAAATCACTTTCATACCCAACTCACTGGAAAATATAAAGTGTGAAAAATAAAATATATAGGTGTTCAATTTAAAAAAATTATTTGACAAAATTTTTATACTCTGTTTTGTGAGTCATGAGAATGCAGGACTTCTATCTCATGACAGTATCAAGAGCTTTAATAATATAAATAATAATAAATGAATTAAAAATTTGATGGTCATTGAATAATTTTAAGACTGTGACATAAGTAGACACACTGTACCTTGGGCAGAGGATGTTTTTGTCTCTTAAAAGTATATAAAAATAAATCTTGATTGCAAAACCACCAGGTTGCCGCAGTATATACATGAGTCAGGGAAAATATTAATAAGTTCATCATTGTGTCAATCTTACCCCAAATCAGTAAGTCTATTTAATACTTATAAAGTAGTATTACATTGATTTAATGATGCTATTAGTGATATTTGCATTGATTGCACTGCCATAAACAAATTGTATTTAGGATACTGTTTCTCAGTAGAAAAGAACACCTAATTCCACTAATTGCCTCTAGTTCTGCTTCTAACTGCACACTTTTTACATACTAATAATTTTATTATCAGCTGCTGCTGAGTTAATTAAAATTCATGTCTACATGCATAGACCAAAATACAAATATGTTTTCTGATCAGCTTTTTTACATCTTAAATTTTAAAAATCTGGAAGACCAAATTTAAGGGTTCATTTAAAGTCTCCAGAAGGTGCAAGGCTAGTAAAAAGATGCATATACAAAAGTAATTTATGGCAAGGCCAAAAGAAGTGCAAAATAATTTGGCATTGTGATAGCATTAGTTAAGAATTTCGTCAGTCCATTCTTTCCTATGGGTAACTAAAAACTACAATGTTTTCAGAAAAGCATCGTTCATTTTTTGATTAAAGGGTTATATCCCCGTAAGATTTCTTCGATTTGCTTTTTTTTCTGAAATCAGCCAAAATACATTAAAAATTGTTTTGCGGAAAACAAGGCGATTCGCCAGCGAGTAAGCGACCGGCCTTGCGCGCGGTAAGGCGGCCAAGGTGGCCCTGGTCGCGTCTCCCTCCTGCGGGGCCGCAGCCCCCGGCGGTTTCCAGCTGCGTTTACATCTGGCCGGTGCCACCCGTCTCCGCAATGCCCTCCAAGGAACAGGCTCAGGCCCGGGGCAGCAAAAAGGTGGAGCAGATAAAGGAGAAGATTATCGAAATAAAAACTAGTTGGAGGTGTGGAAAATGCCAGCAGATGGCAGGTTAGGGTTGCAGCTCGGTTTAAGGCGCAGCGCCCGCTCCCGAACCCCAGCAGCCCTGGGAAAGACCCTGGAGAAGAGCTTAGAAAAGATTCTGGCCTCAAATCTAACGGAGAAGTTTTAATTGCTTGATAGCCTTTGAGGTTATTTTAAGTTTTGAGTCGTACAATACTTCATTCTCTTACTTCACTGTGGGACGACCTCTCTAGCAATGATTACTTCAGAGTTACCAGTTTACAGAATTCGACTGATGAAACCACTGCCCATTCAGATGCTGGTGGCAAACTCGAAGAAACAGAGGTTGAAGGAAAAAAGTAAAAGAGGTTCTCCTGGCCGGCCTCCAGATGCACTGAAAACTGGTATTCCTGCTGAAAATGCATAACCCAAATCTAACCATGGGAAAACATCAGACAGAACCAAATTGAGGAACATTCTACAAAGTAATAACTTGACAAAACTCTTCAAAAATATCAAGATAATGAAAAACAATGAAATACTGAGGTATTGTTCCAGTCTGAAGGAGAGTAAAGAGACAAGACAGCTAAATGCAATGTGTGAACCTAGATTGGATCATTTTGCTATAAAAGACGTTTCAACAATTGGTGACTTTTTTGTGGGGTTTGTGGATTAGATAGTAGGACTTTATTAACGTTAACTTCCTGATTTTAAAGGTTGTACTGTAGTTATGTGGGAGAGTGTATTTTGGTGCATCATATCTGCATCTTATTCTCAAATGGTTCAGAGAAATTGTATGTGTATATTTATGTATGTGTGTGTGTGTGTGTGTGTGTGTGTATACACACACATGCAAACATATGTATAGAGGGAGGGAGAAAATGATAAAGCAAATGTGGAAAAGGTTACAAACTGGGGAATCTCCGTGAAGCAGGTATAGTGGTTCTTATAGTATTCTTGCAGCTTTTAGGTAAGTTTGATTATATTTTGAAATGGAAAATTAAAAACAAAATTGAAGAATTAATTGTGAAAAAAGTCTCTGTATGCATTGCTTTGTGGTCTGAGAGCAACAATTGAATATATGACACCTTTGGAAGTTTTAAGATGAACTATTCTTGCCATCGGATGTTTTATTTTATGTGAAAACAAGCGTCAACCTATTCGAAGTTTTGTCCCCCAGTGACGCTGTATTGTAAAAATAACTCATAAGCAACGTGTATTGAGCATGTGTTTTGTGTCAAGCACTACTTATGTAATCTTTACAATAATGCTATGAGGAGATACATACTATTATTTCTGCATATCAGAGGAGGAAATCAAAGCACAGAAGGATTAAGCCACTTCCCTAGACTCACTAGGAAGTTGCTGAGCCACATTCAAACCTGGAATTTTGATTTCCCAGTGCTCTTAACCACTTCTCTGTGCTTCCTCAACTAAATATTTGTCGAATGAAAAAATGAATAAATAAACCATGAACTACAAACTCAAAAAAAAAATGGTTTTGCAGTCCCCCAAATCAACCTGAAATGTATTTTCTTTTATATTTGTTTGTCTGTTTTAAATGTTTCAGAGATTTGTAAATCGTTTCTCGGGCAATGGTATAGATTCAGTCCTGAGTGGGGGACTCTAATGCTTCTTTGCTTCTTGGGTGTTAGAAGAAAATCATATATAAGATTCTATTTGTGTTCAGCAACAGTGATCTATGTTTCAAATTTTTATTATTTATTACTCTAATCATTGGTGGCAATAAACATATACTGGGCAGCATTTTACAGTTAGGAAGTTCACAGGAATTTTTGCTACTTTCAGTTTTGTTATTAACAAAGAAATTAACATACTAATGTAACTAATATTAACTAGCTTTTATTTAAGATGACTCTAACTGGGGCCAAAACTGAAACTAAAATGAATCTTCCTAATGCCTTCAGTGTATTCCTTTAGTATTCAAACTGCCTAGACTATCTCAATTGGGAATTTGGAAGAGTTGTCTTGAGATAATATGCTACACATGTTATAGCTCATATGCCATCAGCAGAATGTAGCCAGCACTAAACTGTGCTAGCTTCATTTAAAATGGTCAAAATATAAGAATAAAAATATAGGATCTTAAATGTTGGATTTTATTAATACAAATGTGAACTCAATATAGTAAGACAGCTTTAATTGAAGAATAATAATAATAACAAAAAGGGAGAGGGCTCTGTGCTGCATTGTACTTTATGTTTTAAGAATGTTATATGTTTATGTTTACATGTATGTGCAAATGTTACATATACATTATATATGCATAGATATATACAAAATATCTCTATATATTTTTAAAATGGATAAAATACCAGAAATTGGATTCCTGAGTTCTAGTATTCTTTATAACAACAACGAAAGAGTAATATGATGACATGTTCAAGAAATAACTCCCCTTCCCCTGCCAAACAAACAAAAATTTCCTCAAAACTATTAATACTATTGACTTCAAGTTAATTTCAGCCAAATAAAGAAAGTTGTTCCAGGTGGAACTTTTTTCTTTAAAAATTTTTTTTATTTACTATTTAATGAAGGCAAATGTATCAAAATCTTGATCTTTTATGTCATTATTTTGAGGCATTTTCATAATTGTAGCACACCTACATTTGCACCTAAACTTCTAACTACCAAATCAGGGACCAGTTTTCCATTCTTACCTGTTTAACCTCTTTGAACTTGTCACTTTTACACATGCCCTTCTTGGAATTCTCTCCTGTTTGGGCTTCCTTGACATCCTCTGAACTGCTTCCCCTCCGACTTACACTATAACTGCCTTCTCATTGTCCACTATTGGTTCTTATTACTTTATGATTATAAAATATGGCCTTCCTCAAGTTTCTAACCCTGGCTCTGACCTCTTCTCATGTCATCATTCTCAAAAGATGAATCTAATCTATTCTATTCACCAACTACCATCTATAAAGGATGATAGCTGCTACTCTCCAATGCCAGTGCTCTGCATTTCCAGGTGCTGTGGAATCTACCCATATTTGCTAATTTTAAGTTTCCTGAACACATATGACTTAGAGATAGCACACTGTGTTCTGATCATTTGTGAAAGATGTAGATATAGAGATAGATGCAGATATTTTTAAATCACCTCTGGCCAATACTTCTACTCAATCTTCCAGAGGCAGTTAAATGTATGTCTTCAGTGAAGCCCTCCCTTCCATGCCCAGTGAAGTGTTCTCTCAGATGTCCGTACAGAATCATGAGAGCCTATCTGTTAAAGCACTTCAAGTATTGCATTACCTTTATTTATTTACATGCTCAATTATAAGCCCCTTGGGAGTAGAGATACTGTATCTTTGTATGTGACACATAGTCAGCAGTGAAAAAAAATGTTAAGATTAAATTTTAAGTACACCTATTTAAGTAGCAGTGGCACGAAAACATCTCAAGTTAGGAAACAGAAGTAGTAAATATCTACTTATGTAAAGTATAATTTGAAGAGCACTTGAAATATCTCTCTCTTCCACTATCTTTTTATAAATATGTATCTGTTAATTGACAAGTGTCAGGATTGAGTCATTCCCCACCTCCAAAAAAGGCATATTCAGATCACAAACCCTGGTCCCATGGGTGTGAACCCATTTGTATATAGGACCTTAGAAGACATTACTTAAGGTGTGCCCAAACTGAATGAGAGTGGGCTTTACTCCAATATGGCTGAAGTCCTTATAAGCAAAGGAAACTGGACACAGAATAGAAGCCATGGGGAGCAGTGAGAAGCTGGAAGTCAAAAGAACCCAAAAAAGAAAGGAGAATATGCCACCACACGCATAGTCATTTGATGGAAAAGCCAAGGAGCCCCAAAGTTTGCCGGTCAGCCAGAAGACACTGAACCCGTGAGCAAGCAAAGCCTTCTAAGAAGCCTCTGAAACACTGAGCCAATAAATTCCCATCATTTAAGCCAATCTATTCTATGGTATTTGTTTTAGCAGCAGGGAAACAAAAACATAAAGTGAATTTTATATTAAGAAACTTCTGTAGTAAAGGATTTGATTTTCCTTTTTTTTCTGACCTTTCCTAGAGAGCATATTTTCATTTTGCAGTAATTAAGGCATTTCAGAACACATCAGGATAAGATTTGTGTTTATACCAATCAATCTAACAGAATCTGAGAAGCTGGAATAAGCCAGGTCATATGGAAAGAGAGATAAAGAAAAGTAAAGGGAAGGAAGAAAGTATGTGATCCTGTTTGGTACCTGGAGAAGAGGCTAGGACAGCTGTAGTTTGCTCAACTGAGAGGGAAAGCCATGTGTGTGATCTGGTTTGCCAAGGAGAAGGCATGCAAGAAATAACCCCCAGGCAGAGCAGACCTGGGCAGAAGAGATGGTAGCTTGGAGTGGAAACTGGCTTTAGCCTCTCAGCCCTCAACATTGGTCCCCTATGATTCTGGAAATAGGGTTCTTTTTTTGTCACTATAGAAAGAGTAATTCTCTGGCCAGGAACCTGAAGATTTTTTTTCTCATTATTCATCTACTATCCCCAAAGATCTGCAATAGTGGTTTTTCTATTACAATTTTCAAACATCTCTTGGTCAAATATACAGCTTTCACTAATACTAATAGCTCATTCCACATTGTCTGTGCTGATTTCCGCTGTGAAATGACCCCACTTCCTACCCTTCAGGGCCTGTCACCCTTGGTGGCATTGTACTCAAGTTCACTGTGAGTATCGAAGACTCACTGCTCTCATTTTTCAGCAAACATTGTCAATTTTTTCTTATCTCATATTGTTTTCCTGTGGGTCCTGATAAGATTTCTCCTGCTGCTGGGTTCTTATCAGTATCCACTACCTCATTAGCAAGCATCATTTAACACAACCGCCTGAGCTGACATGAGGCCACCCTGTTCAGCCTTTTGACTGCCCTTGGGACTATCCAACATAGCCTTCTTTTTCTTCACTATTTCCTGAGCTAATAACTAATAATTAATGTGATAATAAAATTGCATTTTATTGTATCTTGGCACATGAAGTAATTTATTTTCATTGCCTTAGAAGCACATCTTCACCAACTGCCGTGAGAACAGGTTCACAGTGGTTCTTCCTTTTCACATGGTGTGTGTGTACACGTGCAGATGATGTGGCACAGGAAATGAGTGGTGTATGAAAGAGGTATCGTGCAGCTATAGCATATTGATTAATTTTTGTTGCCATGTTAAATGAGCTCAGGATACTTACAAGAAAGGTGCTATTTTAAGCATAAAATATTGATGTTATATCTGTACTTGAGTAGCTTATAAATTATATCTTGAGATTTCAGAGACACAAAGCAAATTTTTACCATTGTCAGCAAGCAAAGCCAATGTAACTTTCCAGAAGAGACTCCTGTGTCATTAAAACAGTTGCTAGCTGAGTCCCAATCTCTTCATCGTTGCTGCCAGTTACTGTGAGCAATGGCTACTGCTGGGTCAGGTGGGAGGAATGCAGCCCATCTCCAGGTGCCAGACTGAATATGACGTGGTGACGGGAAAAGGGTTTTCTTAACTCACAAAGAGAACAAACTAAATCTAAATATGATAGGTGGCAAATAAATTTGAGACACCAAACATAATCTCTTCTAAACAAAGCAGCACTTATTTTTTAAAACTGTATTTTCCTTCAAAATTAGGTGCTATTATATGCCAATTATCATGTTAAATCGGGTGTGATGCAGGCAAAACACTAAAATGAGAAATGGTCACTTTTTGAAGTGTATAAAAAAAGTTTTGTTAAAATCTCATATTAAAATTATTCATCTCTGTACAGTTCTTAGAGGAGTAGATTCTTCGTGCGTGTTAAGTGAATGAACCAGAAGTGCCTAAGGGTATACAAAAATGCCACCAACTGCCAAATAATAGTTTAATCTGGTCTTTTATATTTTTATGCAATTATGCAAAAATTATTTTTCATTTCTTGGATTTTCTCTGCATCTGATAAACAACTATTGTGGTGACTTGTTCTTATTCTAATCAAATGAGAATTTGTTTAATGACCTGATTGAGAACACTTTGGTGAGGCAATCTACTTGGGTTTTAGTTTCAGCTAGACCATTAGTATAAAATGGAACAATTCAACTAAAGCATGTCTAATTCAATGCCTCGTGTATAGTTAGCTCTCAGTAAGTGTTAATGGTTTTTGTTATGCCACTTAGTACCTATGAAACACTTTAACATTTTGCAGCTTCCCTATGTGTTTGCTAGATGCTGCATGTTAAATAATCTATTAACACTGCTTACAGCCTCAATTGTTAATTTGGGGTTACTCTCAGTTCCCTAAAAATTCAGAAAATCCCTAGACTTGAACTTAAATATCATTCCTAATTAGAACATGACTGCCATCTCGTGGTCAAAAGGACTAACTACAGGCTTACTGGTAGGAAAAAGGAGGTGGTGAAGATGTTCTGCTTCTGCTTTGTAATGCAGTCAGTCTCTTGGAATAAATCTTAGACAAACAGATGAGGCTTTGTGTTTGTATACCACTCAACCAATAAATATATTTACAGGCAAAATTGCTGCAGAGTGTGAGGGAAAGTTCCTGGTCCACAGGAGGCATACAGTCTAGTTCAATATATAAAGACAAATTTAAAAAAATTAAGCTGAATTATGGATAAGAATTAGAAATAATGAGTTCAGATATAAAGGAGACCAGGAGGGGTAAGACAGGGTTTAATATTCGATAGCAAATTTATTTCTAAGCTAAATTATTCCAGTTTAGGGCAAAAAGTAATAAAAGTCAATAATGTGCCTGACAGGCTTGTACGACAAGGAAGAGATGGGAAATGATCAAGATGTAACACTCTTATAATGATCTTTAAAATTGGATAGAATAAATTAGACAATATAAAAAGCCATTACAGATATTAATCCCAGAATGAGAAGGTTTCCATGTAACAGATACAATGTGGCAAACTTTCTGGTCATGAATCCTAGGTTTTGTTTCTTTAAGAAAACTTTACATGAAAGATCTTAGTGAGAGGATATTATGCAAAATAGAAATTAGGCATTTATTAGAGTGAGCTCATGAAAGTCAGTAGACATCCTTATACTGACCATATATCTAAAAAAGAAAATACAAATGCTTATCTAAAAGAAGCGATTCAATGAAAGTTAATAGTAGGTAAGCGTTACTTTTAAATTAGTAAGATTTCAACTTTTTCCCATTTTCTAAAATCTTAGTTTACCTGCCAGTGTTTTTTGTTCTTTCCTGAGGAGGAACCTTTTTGTCAGACCATGGTGTTAGAGCTGGTGAGCATGAGCTAGAGGCTGTCAGTCAAGTCTGCAGCCTCTGTAAGCACCACCCAAACAATCAAATTAGACCTCTTAATCTCTTAATGGTTTGGTTTGCAGGTGATATAAGACTTTGCAAAATAAGCTATATTCTTTAGGGTTGGTTACTGAAGCAGCTGTTAAATTAATGAAGTCAGTGTATTTCCAACTCTGATTAAGATATGTTTATTTCTGCTTTCACAAAACAGCTGTGGTATAAGTACTAAAACTGATGTTCTAAGAATCTGAAATAAATTAAAATCATCGATTGTCCAGTTCAAGTAAAAGTTTACTTTGGGGTCTTCATGTTTTATATTTATAGGAGACATTCCTATATATTGACATTGCAAGATTTTTATTTCCTTACATGTATTCTATTTAAGTACTTTCAAGTACACCATTCTTATTAACATATATACATAGAGGATTAAAACATCAAAACAGAACATGTAAATCCTGAAAATAGCTCCAGCGGGCAAAGCAGGAACATCTGATCCAGACTTAAAAATTGAGAATTGCTCTCTGTTTCCCTACCTTTTATGCCACAATTTGGTGGGATGTAACAGTTATGCTATAATAACTGGAACCTAGAACCATGTGTGAGTCAAATGAAGGGAAAGAGAAAGGAGGGCAGGATTTAAAGAAAATATTTGTAATACAAATAAGACAAGGGCTTAGAGGCAACTCAACTGCTACAGATGTGCTGCATCTGTTTGTTTGCCCACTGGGGACTAGGAGATAAAGAGATTAAGACATTTACACGAAGATGGTTAGACAATAAGAGCAGATAGCTGTGTGACAACTAGGTTGAAGTACCACAACTTGGAGAAAATGACCCACCAAACCACTTCACTCACTTAGCAAAATGTTTAATTCATTTAATATCCAAAAGATATTTTATCAGGGTAGAGAATGAGCTGGTTAATTTAAAATGTCACTAACATTGTGAAATAGAAACACAGGATTTTAAATGAATTTTTTTTGAAGTAAACAGCATAGAGATTTTATAATAGCACCTTTATTATTATTATTTATTACTGTTGTCTTTGAAAGAGAGTCCTAAGTCAGTGCAATATTTTAAATCCCTTTTTAACATGAGAATAATAGAAAATCTTACATATGGAAAGATTTGGTGGGTACTTGGAAACTATGAGATTGTTTCTTTTTGGCAGACCTACTACAAGATAAGTTTTTTTTTTCTTTCTTATTTTATGCACTGCTGTTTTTCTTTCTAATTTCAGAAGTTGACCTACTTATACCTGAAACCATGGATATAATAGGATACAGAAGTCGACATGATCTATAGACCCCTCATTTTCCAAACTCAACATTTTTAAAATGTACATCACAAAAATAAAATTCCATAAGTGCAAAATTCTAGATTTTTCAGAAAGATGTACAGAAGGATGTATGCTAATATTTTGTATATTACATATATTTAGAGATCATATAGAATACATATGTTAACCTAGAACATATAATTCTGTATTATAAAATGGAACGATATATTATAAAAGAGATCAGAATAAATATGGTTACTCTTTCTGGATCCTGATGAAATACAGCTATGTAATCTAGTCACTCCAAAAAACCACTCAAAGCTAGCATTCTAAATTTGAACTTATCCCTAGTTAACCAAAATTAGCATCTCCTTTTTCTCCCTTGAAATCATCAGATAATTGCTAAAGGAAAAATGCAATGACATTATCTACTTGTTTCAAAAATATGTTCACTCCCTTTTCCTGTGATCATATTGCTTCCTTTGTAAAAAGGCAAAGCATCATAAGCCTGTATATTCTTTGATTGAAAAAGGAGAGAGATTTAATCTGCCTACATCATTTGAAACATAATTTTCCTTTATGTTAATTGTGGGAGGGTGCCATAAATCATGTGACTCATAGTGTTTCCCTCTTTACATTGGCATAGTATTTCCCTCTGTACATAGTGTTTCCCTCTTTACATTTCTTAATAGCAAACTTGGGGCATTTTCTAACAAAGTGTAAACGAATTTTTCTCTATAAACCCCACACCCGACTTTCTTTTATCTCTCCTATTGTCAGTTTAACCCATGTTTTGCTTTTACTGACCTATATTTTTTGGTTATTTTTTTAATTGCATAAATTTCTATAAGCCAAATTAAGTCATTTCTGGAACAAGGCTAGTTTAAAGAAAATATATAAGATATAAAAGATAATTACTCAAAATATCAAATTATCAGATCATCTCTAATATAAATGTGTTTTAGGAAGTGAAGAAAACTGTCAACAAGCTCACACTCTTATCCTTCCTTAAGGCTGCATGTGCTCAAATATAATAAACATTGAAAGGCAAAAAAGAAAAAGAAAAAACTCATTGCACGTACACAAAAAGCTTTAAAGCTCTTAGACTTTAAATCTATTTTGTGATATATTTAAAGAGGTAGTAAAAGTCCTGGTGAGTCTCTCTGTGAACCAACTACAGCCTAATGCAGGAGAGGAGGCAGTGAAGCAGAGAAAAAGCACAGAGAAGTTGAATCTCGACAACAACCCCTCAGTTAACCCATAAAGAAAATAACCTAATTACTGGAAAGCAGGGAAGAAAGAAAATAAAAAGTATGGAATTGCAGAGAGCCATTAAATGTGAACACACAAATTTGTCTTTGCCATGGAATAAGGAATCAGCCTAGATCCTGAGGGTAGCCATTAAAAGCAGAGGCTAGGTGTTTGTACAACATACGCGGGTGAATGAGAAGAAACCAGGAGAAAGGAAAAAGACTAATTTTAATTACCAGAAAAGCTGCCAAAGGAAGAACAGAAAGCTGGTGGTAGAAGGCTTCCAGCTACAGGCTGCGTGGCACTGTACTCTCTTTGCCAATTAGAGTCACAGAACCAGTCAGACCCCAATGGGGGATTAAGTGAGCAGAGGAATCAGTGCTCAGTGCAGGGTCGGGCTGGACTCACACAGGAAAATCAGACACGAATGGACACCAGTTGTGATCCGAGACTCTCATACACTTTTAAATATATATACACATATATACGTACACACACACAGACACACAGACACACACAGAGAAGTACGTAGGATTTCCTTTCTATTAAATACTAGTGTTAACTGCATTATCTATAGAAATATATTTCAAAAGAAATGCAATGCAATTTTTTAAACAAATAGTCAACATCAGACGAATCAAGGAATTAGAGAATGACTCAGAGAATGAGGGGAAAAGTAGAAGGCAAGAGCTGGCAGAACAATGGCACTAAAGCAGCCAGCCTGTGGATTTACTACCTGTGTTATTTTTCCAATTACAGCCATTGTGAGATAAAAATTCAAAAAAAAAAGGCTGCTGTCTGAGAGTGAGCCGACTATTTCCTTAGCTTTTGTAGAAATGACACATGAGGAAAAAAATCGAAGAGAAATAAAAACAGTCAGAGCCTAATAGTCCTTAGATAAAATTCGCAAGTGTATAAACAAAGAGAAGTGTTTCACAGCCAGGACCTAAGAACATTCTCCAGAGTGAAAAAGTCCACTCTCGAGGCCACCTAAGTGAAAGCATCTGTCTGTGTTGTTGCTGTCAGAGGTATAAGCAAAAGAACAAGCCTCTTGTAATCAGAAGGGAGAAAGCAGCCAGCGAGGAGAAGGGACTCTTCGTCTGCGCTCCCCCGCGCAGTTATCAGCCAACACGTTTGCTTTGTAATCTATGAATGTTAAATGCGGAGAGGTTGCAGAGCAGCAAAGCAGAGGTCTGTGGAGGGGGAAACCCCTCATACTTAGGGGAGGAGGGAAATGCCAGTTGACTAGTGAGACGAGGAGAGAAACATACCAAACCCTTCTTGAGGGAAACGGTGCTTTAAGCCCGGGGACATGCTACATGAACCTTTTCAGTGAGAGGCAGTGAGGCGCGGGGCTTGGGCGACGGCGACAGCGCGAGCGAGCGGGGAGGGGCGAGGGACCGCTCGGATAGGACACAGCCAATGCGGGGCGCGGGGCGCGGGGCGCGCGGACGCATTGGAGGAAAGCACTCGCGCCCCAAACACACCAGCCGGAGGAGGCGCCGCACCTACTTCCCAATATAACCAACTACCGAGTGGGGGAGCGCAACTGCGAGCAGGCAGCAGCCAAAGTGCCATTAAAGCTCCGGGCGGAAAGGATGCATTACCTGGGTCCCCTCTTCAGGGAGAGGCAGGAAAAGCTGGAGGATTTCCTCTGAATGATTACAAACTCGGCAATTCTCTTCTGCCACAGGCGGAGAAGGACCTAAGGAATTGCTCCATTTGAACTGTGTCGACTGCCAGGAGGATGGGAGACTGGAATTGAGAGTCACGGAGGAAGGACAGGGGAGTCTGGCATTTCATTGGTAAGTGGCTGACATTCCTTTGCCAGTGACTGCTTTCCATGATTGTGCACTTTGTCTCTCAGCCACTTACGATTTTTGACAAATTGGCTGCTACAAACCCATCCTCTCTTGCCATGTTGCCAGAATGTAAAAACTCTAATATAAAGCTTTTTCTTTTTTTTCTTTAACATGCTATTTTTCTCTGCTGAGATTTTTTAAATGGGATTTATGCCAGAAAAGTTGAAGCAAGAGTAAATAAAACCCAATTGTGCATCTCATAATGTAGCCCAAAATAAGAGTAAACAGTTCCCATAACTAAACTATGAGGTGATAAATAGTCAGGAGAGGGGAAGAATTTTTCTACAAAAGAAACTAAATGTTCAGAAGACAGGATGCTGCTCTCATGTCCTGGATGTATGCCTTATGATTGAGCAACATATGTTTGAAAATTGAGCCCAAAATTCTGTGGGCATTGGGCAGTGCAAAAACTTGTTAAAATTCTGTAGGTATGTTCTCTATAAGTGGAATTCTATGAAGTTGAGAAACTGAGGAAAATAATGTCTTGTATTATACTGAGCTTTTTTCTGAATGATGTATAGGAATGTGATAGATTAAAAAAAGGGATATAGAACTATGTTCAGATATCTTTGATTTTTATTGGGACAAGTGGTAGAGAATATTAATTTGCACTTATATAAACATGGTGTGTGATAAATTAAGAATTATTCTGACAACCTAAAAAAATAGGTTTTAACTAATTTTATTTTGGAAAGAATAAGAATCCATTAAATGTTTTACAAATATTTTGTTTTTAAATTTTATAGCTCTTCTATCATAAAAAATACAGTTCATTGTGGCAAGTTAAATTCTGATTTGGAAGCAAAAACAAAAACTTTTAAACTGTTGTTTGTTCAATGCTTTGCCTATATTTAATTCATCTATTTGTTACTTATTATTATTTTTTTAAAGGAAAATTATTTAGAGATGCCATACTTCTATCTGGATTCTCAATTTTAACTCTGGAAATAATGATGAAAAAAGTAGATGTTTATTGAGTTACCAGCCTTAAAAAATACAGAAAATAAATATTGGATCAAATTTTAAAATTAGTAGAGGAAGTAAAATTGATTGCTATTCAATTACAGAAGAGTTACAGATGTACTTATGACCATCATAGTAAACACAGAGGAATTCATGATGATTATTATTGTCACCCTGAATATAAAGGAATTAGTAATGATTAGGTCACAACTTTTTCAAAGTACCTATAGTCAATTTTAAGTAACTTATGCGTTTCTTTGCATAATTTCTTATTTCATGTTCAAATCATTCTTTTTAAAAGTTCTGTGTGGACCACTGTATTGAATCTCAAACTGGACAGGTATATGTTTGCTCTGATTCAAACAGAAAAAAACAATATGACTATGTAAGAATATGGCAAATAAAACAAATGATTGAAAAATAAAATGTTACACACAAAGACCACTAAATCTAGTCAAGGACACAGTTAAAGGTTAAAAAGAAAATGCAATGTTAAAAAAAATTAGAATTCGAAAAGTAACTTAGCTGAAGTGTGGTGAGAGTACTTAAAGCACCTTTGAAAAAAGAAGGTTGTGAAATGTATATTACAATATTAGTGCCATTGTTTTTGTGCTAGGGGCTGGAAGAAGCCATTAAATTGTTCTTATTTAAAACTTCTGAAAACTGAGAAGTAGAAAAACCGCTGATTTTCATTTTTCTTTGATTTTTATAGGCGACTAACTGGATAGAAAGTTAGAATTATTAAAAGTTATAAAAAAGAACACCCCCACTATTGTGATTAACTAAATGCCAGATTTTGTTTATAAGTTGCAAGACACATGCACTCAGGGTGCTTTGGGAAATAGATTCTGAAAAGCTACATTGTGGAATATTTTAATGTTTGACGGAAATAGCTGACCATTGCCAAGGTGAATAATATTTCAACTGTTAGGTGGTTTAACATCCTTATTAAGTTGGAAGCCTAACTAAAATCAAACCAAGAACATAAATATAGGGTATGTTCATTTAAGAATCATTACAAATTAGTTGCTCTTGAAAATTTACTTTAAATTCATGTTTCCAATTAAGTAAAACTGTCTATTAGAAATGTACCAGGTTTGACTAATATATATTTATTTAAATGTCTGTTTATTTAATGGTTTAGAAAGCATTCCCCACCTTTAGAGTCAAGGTACAGAGTACGCAGTTTGAAAGTAAAGCTGACCTAGCATAAGAACCAGAGGGTGTCAGTAAAGGGAAGAAGGCTCTCTGCATGAAGGAAGTAAGGGTATGCTTTGCTGGCCAAGTAATCTTGGAGTTTATTTTACTTCTGCTAGATAAAACAAAATGTTTATTTTTTGAATTTAAAAGAAGATGAAAATTTTTCTAGATGGCTTTAATGGTGTAAATATTACTTGACTGTATTTAAGGTTAACTGGCAACAAAGTTTTATAGCAGAACTTAGTACCCGTCTAATCCATCAAAAACTGACAGAATTTTATGAGGCTGAGATGTTTGACATACTGTGATATGCTGAATCCAAAGTTCATTTCTCTTCATTTAAATAGGTCCATACACTTGTATAATTTGGTCCTGGCAAATTATGACTTCAAGAGTTCAGATTTAACATTTCTTTCTTATTGCTGAAGATACAAATATAAACAAAAAGAATTAAGTGTTTCCGGCAAGACAGTTTCTTTAAGAGTGCTCTTTAAGAGTGTTATAAGGCTTTGCTAATATGTTACATGAACTTCTTAGCACTTTATAGCAGGAAAGAGGCTGGTCGGAACCTCAAAGCAGTAGAATCCCTGCAGAGGTCTATTTTCTGAGCATTTGTGATCAATAATTCTACATTAGAGACAGGTACATTTTAAAAAATAATGAAATGTTTAAAACTCCTTAATACTTAAGATTTAGTATTAAAATCTCTTATGAACATTGCCCTATCTCGCTATCTATCCATCTTTTCAATGAATTTTCATTTATGAGTTTTGAATATTCAATATCATATTTGAATAATTCTGATAAATGGAATATATTAGTTTATATTTTTTCCAAACTCTTGGATGATTATTTTTTTAGTTAATTATTTTCATTAAAATGAAAAAAAAAATTTGGTAGTATTTCTTTGATCCAGTGGATAGAAGAATTTTTAATGGCTTTATTATATATTTACTTTTTAAAAAGATATGGTTTTACAATTAAATTATTATATCAGTTATTTTGCAGCACTAAATTATATCCCTGGACCTTGACATAGTAAGACCATGTATTTAAGTGCATTTATGTTCTACCCATGAAAAATATTTGCATAAGCTAAATATGGAACATTTTCATCCATATCATTCCCTAGTATTGCATCTTATAATTTTTATGTTATAGCTGCTTTAAACATCAGTTAATAAAACTTAAAACCAAATCAAAATATGGAAGTTCCAATTTTCTCCAGTGCAAGGAAATGGTACTCTAGAAATAGCCCATGTGTTACTTCCAAAAACCAAATAAAAATTCTGTCTGTTTTATGGAAATCAAAAACCAATGAATCTACCATTTTTTCATCTAATATACAATACAGTGAGGTTTATAGGTTGTGACACTCTAAAAATGATACTCATTCTTTTCCCATGTGTCTCTTAAGCCGAAATTCCTTCTTAACCACTATCATTTTTTAAAGTTCCAAAAATGTTTCATTAGATGCATTTGACAATACCAGTGCAAACTTTATGTATTTTCCTATTCTCAGCAGCACCTTAGAAAGTCAAAATGAGCTAAATAACTTGCTTCCTTGTGGATCCTATTTTTTATTTATTTTTTAAGAAATGTACTTCATTACCAGGTCTGACAAGACTTGCACATTTCCTCTTATGTCAGTTAAGGTTCTAAATATTTCATACACTCATTTGCAAAGACCAAAAAAGTTGAAATTTTCTTTGAAAGCAAGGAAGTAATGCTTTCGTATGTGCTTTCCACCAGCCATATCATTATAGCATCCCAATTATTGAAATTATGAAAATTATCCCAATTTTAAGCAATTCTGTTTGGGGCAAATAGAAAAATGAAAGCATTTCATTTGCCTGAGTGACCAAAAACTCTTGTGACCGCTGACTGGAAAAGTATAACTATATACATAAACATTTTGAGGGGAGTAGGAATCTACTCGATATCATTCTTATAGGTGTTAAATAATGAAGAAAGAAATCGTCTCATCTTCCAATAAGATTCAATAGTAGCAGCATGGGAAGCTTAGGAAGAGGAATTTTGCTGATCACTAGGTAATAAGTAGTAGACTGAAATTCTCTTCTTTTTGATAGCTATAATACTGGCCGAAATAGTACCATGAGGCAACAACAAACAAACACAAACAAACAACAAACTAAGGTATCTTACTGAGGGAAATATTATAATAGGGTAACAATAATAATAATGTGTCTAGATCCTTAACTATATCTTTTCATGTATTTTCCCAAATATTTCATTAGTTGCAGGAGTTTGTATTTATGAGACAAATAGCAGAGAAATGGTATATTGATCTGGTGAAACATTTAAGTATACAAAGTTACATCTTTATTTTATACAATAATTTACCTTTCAATGATGCAATGTTTGCTGAGACACCATTGTACTTAGCATATAAAAAGTAAAAAAATAAATCCCTAATGATTAAAATGAGGACTAATTGGAAGATACAGGTGAGTGACAGTACATATTTCTAAAAGAATTTTAGTTTTCTAGAAGGGATTTTTAAAGAATTTAATTGACATTCCACATTCATTAAATTTAATGAGAAGGTTTCCTGGGCACTTGAACAAACTTAAGTGCCCAAAAATATTTCCAAGAAAATAATGTAAAGTCTTATATTTAATCTGTTAGTTTTTATTTTGGGATTGTCCTCTTCATAGTCTTCTCTAAAAGATGTAGACTAACTTGATCTTGTCACCCGTGTTGCAAAATTAATGAAACAGGTTTGTTAATGACAATTGATTTTTCTAGTTTTGAGTGTTTTCAATGATAGGAACTCCAAATTTACAGCATTTATGATAGATTTGAAATCTTAAGTTTCATAATTTAAGTGAACACTCTCTTCTGCCTCTTTTAACGTGGTTATCCTAATAGCACTGTGTGAGCTAGTGAATGAGAATCCCTGATGCTCAAATAACTATCTCATTAACAGCACAAATTTCATGAGTTATTGATAATAAATAAATTATGGGGACACTGAAAAAAGTAACAGAATAAAACCATTTCATGCTGAAGGGAGCCTTACATAGCTCCTGTTTGCACATATTTATATAAAGACTAATAAACCAAGATGAAAAGTGGTAAAGTGATGTGTTCAAGATTGCACATAAAGAAAAAGAAAATTTGAACATTGTTTTTTTAAATTTCTAGTTCAGAGCTTTTTGTAGTGCATACCCTTTTTTACTCTGAAAATTTTTTTATATTTTTTAAAATAAAAATTAAGAAATTTTATATAATTCCCTTGTTACCATTTTTATGTTAATAATTGAATATCAGTAAAACTTTGTCCTTTAAGATTACAAATTTAGAATCTGATTATATTAACACAGAGAAAAGAGCCATCTCCCAAATCCTCTTATACCAAGAACTGAAAGTCCAGACAATTTAACTGATGTGAAAATGAAAATTTTCATGATGAACTTAGTGTGTACTAAATAGCTAAATGGAATAAAAAAAGTTTAAAGTTTTTAAACTAAGTTTCAGTTAGGAAACCTAAGAATCTTTTGGAGTATCACAATCAATAGGAAAAGGAACGTGAGTGATCCTTTTTCACTTTATAGAATATATTTAAGGCACCATCCATTTCCTTGATTAATACTTTTTTTTCCAGATTAGCAGTTCTGTTTCAGGGATAAATGTTGAATGGGGCATGAAATGAAATAGAAACTCAACTTCAAAAAAGTGGGTGAGAAAATATTCCAATGTATTGGCTCAAAATTATATTATGAGCTTCTTTAGGGAAATAAGAATTTTAGTACATTTGATAACAAAGAATAAAAGAAGTCTCTAGAAATATGCACTGATATGTTGAGTCTTCAAATTTGAAGAGATCAATTTGTATATAAATGAGAGTTTTACTGTTACAATAGTAAAGGAAGTTGATAGAGAATAAATTTGATTCTGTAATAGGATTTAGTCATCATTGTTTCTGAACCAAAGCTCCCTTATGCTTAGTTTTAATAATGTAGCATACATCATTTTAGAATGAATTCATATATTAAAAGTTTTTTCAGTCACAAAATACAAAGTTCAATTTATTTCATAATTGAATAACGTGACAAATGTACAGAATAAGTTTATTAAAATAATTAACTCATATATGTGTTTTTCAGCCTAACAGTTCATTTAAAACTCAAATCCATTCTTTCAAATTGCCTCACATGGAAAGATAATTGAAGGATCTGCAGAACTAAACTTAACAAACCATAAAATAGCCATAGCCCAACTCAGGGAGAAGTTGCTTTGTATATTGCTGGAGTTTATCGTACAAAGTTATTTTTATGTATGTCTTCTCTCAAAGCTTCAATTATCAAATTATGACAAGGATTCTTTTTGTTTTGTGGGATGGATTCAAATTTTAAAACTTTCTTTCCCTTTATGTACTAAATATTTAAAGGTGACCATTCAAGCATAGTTACAGATGAGGTAAAAGACTGTAGCTAAAGAAGATCAATGTGTAATCTGTGGTCTTTTCCACTGTAAGCATTAAGTCAAAAATGTGCAAATATCTAGTAGAAAATGTAAAATGGATTCTCCGGTCCCACTGAGTAAAACGTCCTTAAATCACTGGCTGAATTCTTCAATATTTTCAAAGAACAATAATCTAAATAGGAAAGAATGGTTTCTTGAGTTTTAAGTTAAATGACCCAGAATTAGTTTTATGAAAATTTACCATATTAGCTGTTAAAAATGTGTAAGCATATTTGTTTTTCTGTTCTTTAATGTGACATTTTTAGTATGTACCTTAAATCTTCAAGACTAAAATTAATAAAAAATAATCCATTTTACATTTAAAGCTAGTCGTATATTACTTCTTTCACTCAAATAGACTACCGTGGTAGTTGAAGTACTAAGTAAGAAAATAAAGGGGAATGAGTAGCTCAAGGCCTGATGGAGGAAATCACACATAGGGTGAGTGTAATTCAAAGTGAAATGTGCAGTTATAGAGTTATAGACAGCTAATATGTACGTGTTCAATATTTCTCCTTCTGGAGACTTCTGTTATTTTTCTCCTACTGATTATTTTCCAGCTTGGACTATTGCATGCTAATGTTGGCTGTCTAATTGTTTCATTTACTTCCCAGTGGTTGTTATTTTTAAGTAACTTTGGCTTTAAGATTCATCCACCTGACTACCTTAAATGAATGCTCTGGTATTTTTAATATCTCATAATTTAGACATTATTTAGATGCCCTTCTGTGCTTCAGTTTCTTTACATACAAAATGGGAGTAAAACTCTCATGCAATTGTGGTAATATAAAAGAAAAATCAGATACTTTATCATGACAAAAATGACAGCGTTAGAAATATCAAAAAATAAGATGTGGGAAAAAAATTAATTTACCTGGATAGGTATGCAAACCTAGTTGTGGACCTACTTGCTTTTGGACATCTAAAAGAAGTAAGAGATTTACTCCCTGACAATGGAGAGGTAGAAATTTGTCTGTCGATCAGGACAAAATTTAATAAGAAATTTATTCTGAGAATCTTGGAAGTACAAAGAGTTATTTGGATAATGGACTAATCTGACTCCTTAGACAAAATGAGAAGCAACAGGACTTGAAGGAAGTTTTATTTATGGATTTTCAAAGACTCCTTTTCAATGAAAGGAAAGGAAGGCAGAAAAGAGCTAGATATGTAGAAGAAAGTAGGAAAATGAATTAATGTAAAGAAAGAACTCCTAGTAATTCAAAGAGAGAAGTTATAATATGTAAAATGAGGAAATTTGGAAGATTTTGAGAGACAAACTGAAGAATTGGGATTTTGTTCAAAAGCAAGAGGCTATTTAAAATAAGGGTGAAAGAAAATGCAGGCTTGGAACCAGGAGACTGACAATTCAGTCTTAGTTTTCTGCCTTACCATGACTTGGAAAAATCACTTCCCTTCTCTTCTTCAGTTTATTCATCTCTCAGGGAAAAGTGTTAAAAATCCGTGAACTTAAAGAATTTTTCAAATTTAGATCCACTGTAATTTGCTGAGTTGTGAATGATAAGTTGTGTGTTTTTTTGATGCATTTTTATTGAGATATTTTCAGACAC
>PVKY010002511.1:0-25243 GCA_004027775.1 Bradypus variegatus | reverse complement strand
ATATCACCCTGGTGAAGCACTGACTATGTGCCAATGTTTTGTGTGTGTTAACAGTTAATCCTTAAAAGAACCCTATGAGAAAGATGCTACTATTACCCTGTAGGTACCATTACTATTACCGTCTCCACCATCCCTGTTTTACAAAGGAGGAAACTGAGGCAGAGAGAATTACTGTGCCCCAAAGTCTCATAGCTAGTGAGTGGTGATGGTGGGGTTTGAATGTGCACCTTTGAGCAAATGCTTGGAGAGAGAAAAAGCAAGGGGGAACTTCAAATAGCTCAGAAGTTGAGAGGAACTGCAACTAGCTCAGAAGTTGTGAGGGGAGAAGAGAGGATTCTGACATGGTTGAGACAGGAGTAGTAGTTTGGGCTAGATCAGAGACAGTCCAAATGCCAGGCTAAGGGATGTGGATTTGACCCCACAAGGTAGGAGAGAGACTCAACTGAAGGGTTGGGTGGGTGAGTGGAGGTAATGGGCTTGATCAGATTTAATATTCTAGACTTGGGGCCCACCCAGGACTTAAAGGCAGGTTTCAGAGAATATCCTCCTGGGAGGAGCTCCTCTCTTAGGAATAACGCATTCCCACTGGCCTACAAACATTCCTCAATGTGGCTTATTTCCATCCCTCTTGACCCTTGTCTCCCTTCTAGATTCTGTCCCATTTCTCTGCCCCCAGCCCCCATGCACGGTAAAAATTCCCCTGAAGTGTGGTCATTGCTCACTGTCTCCATTTTCTCAATTCCCATTCTCTCTTTAGCCATTTCCAGTTTGGCTCCTATATCACTATACCACTGAAATCACCCCCTTGAAAGTCACCTATGACCTTCCTATAGCCAGACATAATGCGTACTTCTCTGCTCATCTGAAGCCCTCTTTCAGCAGGTTTGACACAGTTGATCATGCCTTTCTTCTTGAAATTCTTTCTTCACTTGGCCTCTGGGACACCCCATAGTCCTGGTTTTCCTCCCACCTAACCAGCCACCTCTTTTCCATCTTCTTAGCTGGAACATCCCCTTTCCAGCCTCTGAATCATAGAATGTGATTGTTTTCAGTCATTGGACTTCATCTCTGGTGAACGCTTGCTCCCTGTGATCTTGGTTAGTCCCTCAGCTTTTAATAACATCTATCTGCTAGACTCCTAGATTTATATCCCCAGCCTCAACCTCTCCCCTGAGCTCCAGACTCGCACATTCAACTGCTTACCCCACATTGCCCCTAAGATGCCCAAGAGCATCCCAGCCTAACAGGTCCTGAGCTGAATTCTACATTGTCACCTTCCAAACCTGCTTCTCTCTCAGTTTCCCTATCTCAGTAAAAGACAACACCGTCTACCCTAAATCAAACTAAAACTTGATCAGTCTTAAAATTTAGGAATCAATTATTTAAATGTCTTATCCTAGTACAGGGTTTTTCTCAAGCTCGGCACTACTGTTTGACAATTTGGGCCAGATAATTCTTTGTTCTGGGGAATTGTACTGTGCACTGTAGGATGTTTGGTGTCTTCCCCCAGGAAGTGGTGGGGAGGCAAGGAGGATGGGGTGGGATCCGTGGCCAGGTGCCAGCCTGACTCAGGGTTAGTTTCTCCTTCCCAGCCCCTGCTGCAGGTGTCACTTGGGGGCATTGAGGTATTGGCAGACCTTCGTCTCATGGCCAGGCAGCCTCTAGCCACTAGATGCCAATAGTACCCATCCCCATACCCCAGCTGTGATCACCAAAAATGTCTCCAAATATTGCCCTGGCAGGCAACATTGCCCCTGATGGAGAACCACTGCTCTAGTATAATGAACACCCAGACAAGTGCACCTCTTATAAGTGTACATTCCAATTTTCACAACCTAACCCAACTGTGTACTTTGAGCCCAGATCAAGAAAGAAAGCACAATAGCACCCCAGAAGCCCCCTTCATATCCATTTGCAATCACTACCCACTTCTCCCTAAGAGGAACCACTATCATTACTCATAACAATCAATATATTATGACTATTTTTGCATCTTTATATTTAAAAAGTGTCATATAGTCTGTAATCTTGTGTCTGGCTTCTTTTGCTCAATGTTATATTTGTGAGATTGATTCATATTCTGTGAATTGTAGTATTCCATCACGTGACTGTGCCACAATTTATCCATTTTACTATTGATGGGCATTTGGGTCATTTTCAATTTGGGGCTATTATGAATAAAGCTGCAGTGAACATTCTTGGGACTGTCTAGTGGTGAACATGGGCAACCATTTCTCTATAAATACCTACATATATAAACTTATATACCTAGGCAAGGAATTACCAGTCAAAGAGTGTGAATATTCTCACCTTTAGTAGATATGACCAAACAGTTTTCCGAAGTGGTTTCGCCCATCTCACTCCCTCCAGCAGTGTGAGTTTCCAGGAGTCCTCCTTGACTCCTGCCTTTCCATCCATGCCACATCCAGTCCATCAGCAGGTCCTGTCGGTTCCACTTTCAAATCTGGAGTCAGATGACTGCCACCACTCTCATCGTGCTATCATCACCTCTCACTTGAAGGTCTGCAGGAGCCTGCTAATTAGACTCCCAGCTTCCACTCATGCCCTTCTTTAGTCGAGTCTTCACCCGGCAGCCAGAGTGATCCTGTGAAAGCATAAATCAGGTTACGTCATTCCCCTGCTCAAAATCCGCCAGTGGCTTCCCTTGTGAATTAGAAAAGAATCCAGGCTTGTCCCCGAGGCCTTCAAGAGACCACATGATCTGCCTCTCCTCCCTTCTGTCACTCTCCTCTCCACTCACTCTGTCCCAGATACACTGGCCTTCTTGCTGCTCGGTCAACAGCCCAGGCTTCTTCCCACCCCAGGGCCTTGGCACTTGCTATTTCCTCTACCAGAAAACTTGCCTCAACATTCAGGTATCAGCTCAAACCAGATCATCCCCTAAAGTAGCTCTTTCCCCTAGTCATTATCCCATAGCCATATTTCATTTTCTTCATAACATACACTACCATCTGAAATTATCTTGTCTCTGCGTTGGCTTATGGTCACCCCCCCCACTAGAATTTAAGCTACACAGGGTACAAAGTCAGACAATCTCATTCACTACTGTATCCCCAGGGTCTAGCACAAAGGGGTGCTAGAACAAAGGGGCGCTATTAATATGTGTTGAATGAATGAATGAGCCCCAGGGGAGCCCGGCAGAGACGGGTCAGGGCTTTGGGAGTCGTACACTGAGGCCCCGGGGATAGGGACGGCTCTCAGCTGAGGAAGGGCTTCTCAGGCGCTCGCGGTGGGGTGGAGGCCCGGGCCTCCGGATTCGGGGAGCCTCGGCCCAGCGGGCACTAGGACCCCGCGCGGCACCGCGGCTGGCGGGCAGGCGGCGGGCGAGGGGATCCGCTCTTTCTCCCTCCTAGAGCCCGGCTGTGGCCACTTGTGCGATCAGGGCCCGCGCCGCGGCCGCCTGGCGCCTCTCCGCGTCATGAGCCGCAGGTTCACCGTCACCTCGCTGCCTCCTGCGGGGCCCGCCGGGACCTCTGACCCGGAGTCCCGCCGGCATTCGGCAGCAGAACCCCGCCACCTCCTGGGGGAAGACGCCAAAGGTAGAGGCCGCAGGGGGCGGGGCCGAGGCGACATCAGGGCGGAGGTACGGGGGCGGGTCTTCTGTTAGAAGGGGTGGGACCAGAACTGGAATCGGGGGTCTCAGTCGAGCGCAAGAGATGCCAGAAGAGCCGGGATCCGAGCGAGGAGGGCGGAACCCAAGGTGCGAGAGGGAAGGGCCACAACCTAGGTGGGCGGAGCCACAAGGGGAGGGGGTGGCCAGCAAAAGGGCTGGCAATTGAGTTGAAGGGGCAGATCTTGTGATGCAGGGGCCAGGGTCAAGGGGGGCCGGACAGGAGGGCACTAAAGGGGCGGGGGCATATCGAG
The DNA here is from genome assembly GCA_004027775.1 of Bradypus variegatus. Classification (NCBI taxonomy): domain Eukaryota; kingdom Metazoa; phylum Chordata; class Mammalia; order Pilosa; family Bradypodidae; genus Bradypus; species Bradypus variegatus. Next base: position 21,358 of record PVKY010002511.1, on the reverse strand, counting down.
TAGGGGGCGGAACCAGGAGAGGAAAGGTGGGCCTAGGGAAAGGGAGGGCTGCCTGATTGAGGGGATGGGTCCAGAGCCAAGAGGAGGGGGCGGGAGGAGTTAGGCTAAGGGGCGGGAAAGGGCAGAACCAGAGGGGAAGGGGTTGGACCCGGAGGATGCGGGATAGGGTCAGGGCTAAGGGTTGGAGTCAGGGCCGGAGGGAAAATGAGCTCTGGTGGTTGAGGCAGGGGCTGGGTCAGCGGGTCATTCGTTGGTACCTGGTGGATCCGCCAATCCTCTGCCTTCCGGGAGGCATAGCGGCCGGCGGCCCGGGATGCTGGGGTGGAGACGGGGGAAAAAGGAAAGCTGGTTTGAACCCGGGGCAGCCAGAGCCAGGGCGGATCCCGTGAGGGCTCCATCCCCGACCCTCGAGATCCCACTTAGCTCCTTCTTTGCTCCAGCTCCGGAAGGGTTGGGAGGAGCCAGTTTAGGAGGAGTTCTTCCTCTTGGGCCATTGCATTGGTCTTGGAATGGAAGTTACACGCTGGGTACAGAGGAGAGGGGAGGGGAAGGATCCTTCTAGCCTTTGGTAGAGAAGGAATATCCTGGTCGTACACACAGTCTCCCGGCAGGGGGCACTTGTCAGAGGTCCCCTCTGGCTCTGTGCTCCTCGTGTCTGGAAGGAACCACACAAATCGGCTTGGAATGGCCCCTGCGCGGGTAGGAGGAAGAGCCTCCCTGGGCCGCCAGGGGTCGCTGCTGAGCCGCAGGTGAGCTCGTCCTAACCCCAGAAAACCCTAACGCCAAAAACCCTAGAGGGGCGAACTGTCGCACTGTATGGATGACCAAACCCAAGCCTAGACTTCCCCAGTGAGCTCCGTGATCCAGCAGCCTCCTGGACGTGGCCACTTGGATGTCTTGGGCTTTTTCCACTCTTGGTTTTCCCCCTAGTGAGCCTGCCCCTTTTCGTATTTCCATGAATGGCTTTACATCCTCCCAGGTTTGAAAGCCAGAAATCTGGGAGCCATTTTCAACACTTCTTTTTCTCTTCTCACTAAATCCAATCGGCCCTCAGGCCTTGACCACTCCACCTCCAAAACTTACCCTGAATCAGGCTACATCTCCCCACCTCTACCACCATCACCCTGGCCCAGGTGTCCATCTCTCACATGGCTGTGACCACAGCCTCCTCTCTGGTCTGCCTGCCTCCAGTCCTGCCCTAACCACCCTCTACACAGGCTCCCTGTTACCTGTAGGATAAAGGCAAAAACCGTCAATCTGTCGTTCAAGCACTCCCCTCTTCTGCTCCTGGTATACCTGTCTGTGTTTACTACACCCCCCCCCAACAGCCAGGGAGACTCCTACACGCTTGCTAAGTTATAGCTCATTTAACCTCTTCTGAAATCCTTCTCACTTTCCCTTGCTCCTAGGCAGAGGTAGTCATTTCCTCTCCTCTCCACCCACTGCACCATTAAAGCACATGCCCCAGTGGATAGCAGCTATTTACTGTGTGTCACCTCCACTGGAGCATCTCAAGGGCAGGGACCACATCCCTTTCTCTTTGTATTCTGAGTTCTAAACCTGGAGCCTGGCACTTAGTAAGTGCTTAATGCTCATCGGATCAGAGGTGTTGTGGCTGTAGGCTCCTGCTTCTTCTATCTCTTTTCTCTTCCCATTCCCCATTCCCTGTCTGGGGAATTAGATGGCCCTATCTTGTCCTGAGATGCTTGGTCAGTCTTCCCATTCACACCCACATGTTCCTGCAAGGTTGAGGTAAGATACAGCCTTCAGACTTCTGGTGTGCAGATGTGTGTGTAAATTGGATGTGAGTATGGAATGCTGTGTGCTGTGGCAGAGGCTCTGCGTGTGTGTGTCTTGAGGGAGGAACATCCCACACTTGTTCTGATGACCCATAGGATAGTCAGTGAGTCAGTGCTTATATGTGTTACTATATCCAGTGTGTTGATAGGCATGTGGATGTGTGTATCTCTGTGTCTATCTGTGAGAGTGGTGCCTGTGTGCATATGGGTGTTGGAGGCTCCATTTTGGAAAGATTTGGATAACTTTTAGCCTCATAAGCCCTGAAACAGCCTCATGCACCTCCTCCCAGGGAGATCACTACACTGGAAGCAGGCAACAACAGCTCCCTGGGGGAAATCAACATCTGGTGTCATCTTTTTCACAGCTGTTCTTGTGCCAGTCCTCTGGCTACAGGGAGATGCTCTCCCCACCTCTTGTCCTCATCTAGGCCCAAAGGGAAGAATGACAGCATGTGTATGTGGAAGAAGCATTGGGGGAGGTTTTGCAGGTCATGCTTGTGTGAGCATTGTCCTTCACTCTGGGCCAAGGGAGTGGGGTTTACCCCTAAGGTGTTTCTGGCTCTCAGAAGATCAGCTATAGGTGGGAACACGACTTACAGTGGTTGCAAAAAGCAAGTCAGAGGCTGCGTCTTGAATCCACCATTAACTCTGTGTTGCAGCCCCATGACTCAGTTGTCTCATCTGTACCATGGGAAGATTAATGGTGAACTGGCTGGATAGAAGTGTACCTGAAACAAATTGTTACAACTCCAAGCTACTCCTCCATCTCTTTACACATGCTTGGTTTTTCAGGGAGAAGGACAGAACAGTCAAAAGAGACCTGGGCCTGGGTTAAGACTAACAGGAATTGGAGGGAAAGGGAGCCAACTTAGATTAGGAGGATGGAGTAAGTACACAATATAGCCCATTCATGCTCTGTCTCCATGGTGTGGTCTTGGGCACATTGCTTCTCCTTGCTGAGCCTCAATTTCCCCATCTGCAGTATAAAGTTTAGAATAGAATAGAATAGAAAGTTATCTGAGGGTCTTTCTAGCCCTAGAAATGCTAAAATTCACTGATGATTTGGAAGGGTGAAGTTCTTCGAAATTATACTTTTTTAGAAGGATGAAGTGACTCCCATAGATCCAGATCTCATGTTTCAGTGTCTCCATCTGTAAATTGGGAAGAAGGATGCTGTTATTGGTGCAAATATCTCCTTCAACCTGTCCAAGGAGTTTTCCAGTCACCCCCCTTCCAAACCAGGGCTCAGAACCTCACTGCCCAGTACCTCAACCCAAGGTGAGCCCTGGGAATCTCCATGGCAACAAACTGGTTATGAACGGGGCTGCAGTTTCCATGGTGACAGGCTGCTCAAGCACGCGCTTGCTCTCTCGCTCTCTCTTCCCCTTCCTCTCCCTTTCCCTCTTCTCAATGAACCAGAGTGATCTATGGGCTCCCGTTCTCCAGGTGGGGTGGGGATGGGTGGTGGGTGTAGAGAGAAGAGGGTCTGGATTAGGAAAGAGGGAAGATGAGCTGAGTCTGCAGGGGAATGGGGGTTGCTGGGGTACCATTGCCATGGTGATGGGGATATAGCCTGTTAATTAAGCCCCTGGTTGCTACAGAGATGGTGGTGGTTGATGTGCTCTGTGGCAAGCCCTGTGTGTTTGGGGTGTGCTGTGTGCTGGACTCATCAGTTCACTGTTTGGAGGATGGGACATGCATATGGGGGAGACAAGAGTGAAGGAGATAGTTCAAGGCCTTGTCCCATGAGGCCAGAGCTTGGGGTGGTTGGGTTAGGTTGTGGGGATAATGATGTGAGGATAAGGATGGGGACTGACACTGTCAGATAACCTCAGCTTTCTCCAAACAGTGCCTCATCTGGTTCAGTGGATGGAACCTTGGGCAGGGAGCTGGATTTTGTATCCCAGAATGCCACAATTTCACCCAGGAAAAAAATTTGTACCTTTCCATTTCTAGATTCCAATTTCCCCATAAATAGGGAGGGTAAAATATAATATATAAAAACTCTTCCAAATCCCAAATCCCAAGATAGCCTTCCTGAGATTTTTTGTCTCTCTGAGAAGCATAAGATAGGAGTGAGAATAAGTTCTAGAGACTCAAAGTTAAGAAATAGGACTCTGCCAGCTCTTCATCTTGTGCTGCTTTAATGAGAGGGTTCCCCTAGCCCTAGATCTTCCTAGCCCTCTGGATGGGGAGGGAGTGCTGAACTGGCACCAAGTTCCTGGGGCTCATAGCTGAGGATCACCTCTTTCTGGCAATGCAGGAGATGACTGCAATGTATTTTTTTTTTCAAAACCTCATGTCAGAGGTTTAACGGGAAGCCAGAGTAGGACTCAGTCTCTTTGAGAGTTGAGGGGTGTGAATTGAGGGGACAGGGTCTCTCCTCGGGACTATCTTCTCACTTGGCCTGGGCTCCTGAGGCAGGACTCTGTGGCTTTAGTCTGAGGTAAATGGAGACAGCATTAAGAGTTTTCAGAACAGGAAGAAGTCCCATGGATTATCCAGCCTAACCCTTTCATTTTATAGGTGGGCGTACTGAGGCCAGTCTAGGGAACTCAGTTTTCCCCAGGCATTCACATGGAGTTTTGGGGCAGAGGAGAATCACAATCTCCTGAATTTCAAATGCCTCTTGAGAGTAGGAGCTCTGCTGATCGTGGACAGATTTGGGTACACAGGGGAAGGGGAGTCATTTCTGTCCTCTATTGTACTCCCCTGGGATCTAGGTTTCCCTGTCAGTGGATTCAGTAAAAATATGGCTCTCTGGGTGGGCAGAGCTTCATCAGCGCTGTACCACAAAACAAGGGAAATACCTATGGGGGAACCCCTTCAGACCTGGGGTTGCTGAATAATCTCAACATCTACTTGAGTCCACAATTCTCAGAGAAACGCACTATGCACATTTTACTATGTTACGTGTCTCCATAGGGTAAGAGAAAACCCTAGTGATGTAGTGGGGTGCTTAGAAACTCTTTAACACTCTCAAACACAGGTGGATAACCTGCTATCCTTTTGATCCCTATCATCAATCCAAACTCATCTCCCCTTTTTTGTGTGTGTTTTTTTATCTGGGAGACCCAAGATGACCAACTCTCACACCTTGTCTGGATAGCTAGCTCTCTACCCTAAACAGTTCATGGGTGTCCACAAAACCCATTGACAGCAATACCTTGTTGCTGGGTCTCTCAGAAGCACCTCTGTCTCAGCTGTCGAAGATGCCATGGTTGACCCAGTCTGAAGCCTTTGACAATTTGTACAATGGAATCTGGGCATCTGGCCCTGTCCACGGTCCTGAAAGAGTCCTGTCTTATAACAGGATCTCCAGGGCTATAGATGGCTCTTTAGAACCCTTAAAAATCTTCTGGGCCCACTTTCAGTTGCAAGCAGACAGGCCACCCCAGTCCTGCACCTCCAAAGCCTGAACAAGAAATGAGAGAAAACTCACCTCAGACCCAGTCCCTGCTCCTTTTTTAGGTGTCAGGAATCAGGCTGCTGAGCAGCACGGTAATGACAGCATCCTAGTCCCTTCTGTTGAGGGACTGTTGAGAAGGAGAATCCTAAACTGTAGTAAAGAGAACTGGATTCTAGACTGAGGTCTGCCATTCATTAGCACTGGTTTCACAGGCAGTCATTTCCTCTCTCTGGGCCTTAGCAAATGAAAGCTATACATTAGATGAGATGATTGACAAAATCCCCTACAGCCCTGGAATTCTTCTGGAATTTAGGGGACTATCCTTGTTGGCTAGCATAAGGGGCTAGGGTATGTCTGACAATCATTTCTCCTTAGTCTGTTACTGCCCTGGGATGTTTAGATCTTCCAGAGACAAAAAAGGTACAAACCTCTGATGCTTCTCCACCACTGAGATGTCTCCACCATTGGCTCAAGCTTGGACTCTAGGGGTTATGGGGGGGGTGTCCCCACAATGATCTCTGGGGAAGGGGAGGAACACAGAGAGAATGTTGCCTCTGGAAGCTTCAGACAGCAATCCTGGATTAGGGGATTAGACACTCCCGCCCCAGGAGAAAATCTGGTACCAAACCAACAGGCGGCCTCATTCTGCCCTCCCCTCTCTCTGTCCCTGGCCAGGCTCTGGATTGGCTTGCCCTCCCTGGAGGCTGCACCATCCTTCCTGGGGAGTCAGAGCTTTTGGAATCTTACTGCCTCCTCATCTCCTCCTCACTATGTCTCCCCGAGGAGGGATCATTCTGCAGTCAGAGGGTCCCTGCCGTTGCCCCAGGGGGTTGACTTGGGAATGGGATGTGGGACTCGTGTCAGTCTAAGCACAATGAGAGCGAGCGTTCACCGCAGCTCCTCAGGCTTTAAACCCTTCCATTTTAAGACAGGATGGGCCAGATGGTTCAGTCTGGTGACCCTGAACCTCCTCGGGGCAGCAGAGTCCTTCAGCTTTAACCAGGATCCAGCTCCCACCCCTTAATCAAGGATATGGGAGAGGGTTTGGTTCTCCTCCTTCCTTCAGGGTCCGCCTGTCTAGCTTTGCAGACAGGTTCCCCAGGGCCCCATTTTACATGGTGCACCCCCAGCCCCTGTCCGCTGCCTCAGTCCCCCTCATTTGCCCCCTGGGGGTCACTCCAGACCCCCTGCCCAGCAGCCACTGCCGGGCCGCCTCCCCGCGGCCGCGACCTAGTTCCCTGCCGTTATTTTTAGGGCGCGGGATGGCACCTGCCCACGTGCCGGGCCCCGCCTACGCCGGAGAGTGGGAGGGGGGGGTACTGCGTCTGCTTAAGGGAGATGAGGCCCCAGTCCCCCGCACTCCCCCTCTATTCCACACGCGCAAGCCCCCAGTTTTCGTGCGAGGGGGCCGCCAGGCGTGCTCTGCCCGCCCCTCGTTCTCTCTTCTCTCTCCCTCCCGCGGTCCCCCCCAAAAACCCCGCCAGTGGCTCACGCCTCCTGCATACGGGATGAGGTGAGCAGCGCCGCCGCTGGGAGGGGGCGCGCGCGGGTGTGAGCGTGTGTCCGTGTGCGAGTGTGTGTGCGCCGGGCGGGCGGGCACTGCAGCTTCCTCCTCCGTGGAGCGGAAAGCGAGAGCTAGAGCGAGCTAGAGAGCGGCGAAGGCGGGCAGAGGGGCGCGGGCAAGGCGGCTCAGCCATCACCCGGCCCGGCCCGGCGCCGCGCCGCCACCATGCTAAACAACCTGACGGACTGCGAGGACGGCGATGGAGGAGCCAACCCTGGTAAGCAGCGGTCCGGGGGCGGCGTGGGAAGGAGCGGCCAGGAGCAGAGGCAGCTCTGGGTTTAGAGGCGGAGCAGGGGTTGCCTTTTTCAGAGAAGAAGCTGGAACTGACCCGGGCGGTGGGCGCCGGAAGCTGCCTGGCGCCTAGTTCCATTGGAATGCGCCAGGCGCTGTCCGAGGTGCTGGAATGCGCTGCGCACGGGGCAGGGCAGGCAGCCGAGGGGTTGCAGTTGCCCACGGCCCGGGTACAGAGCAGGCTATAGCCAAGCGGGGGAGGCGGTGGGAAGGGGATGGTGGAGATAAAAAGGGCTGACGTGGAGCTCGACGGAAGGGGAGGAGGACTCCTTTCCCCAAGAAGGGACCCTGGCGTCCTGGCGCAGAGCGGGGACAGGCGTCGCCGGTGTGGGGGGTGGGGGGCGCAGTCTGCTGCAGTCCCTCGTTCTGAGACTTCCAGCTGAAAGATGGGGGGAGGTGGATATAGGGGGTTAGAGCCATATGACAGCTCCCGCCCGGGCTGCGGTGTCTTAAGAGGACACTTGGTGCAATCCTGGCCCCTCCCCCAAAGCAGCCCGATGTCGGACCTCAAACTGAAGCATACCTCCTTTTCCGGAGACATTCGACTCTACTTTGCAGAATCTCCCTCTCCCTGTCCTCTCGCTTCCCCGGGGGCTTCTATTCAGCACGGGAAGCAAGATCGCCCTCCGTACTTCCCCCTTTTCCCTCTCGTCTTGTGCCCTGGGGTGAGGTTCCCAGGGCAGGGCAGAGGGCAGTCGTTCTAGTCGGTTTCGCTAGCTTCTCCAGTGAGGCCTCAGGAGTGGGGTCCTAGAGGCTGAGGCCCCATCACGGCGGCACTGACACTGCGGACGCGCTGCGGTGGGTGCGGAGATTCGCCAAGAGCCGAGGGGCTCGGAACAAGTCTTTTCGTTGCTCCCACTCTCCCCCACCCTCCTCCGCGGTTTCTCTGTTCCGAGGTCTTCGGGGGCCAGCCACCCCCTCGGGTCCCATGTCCCCCGCCGCCCCCCAGCGGTTTCAGCCATCCATCATGACTGTCAGCCACCCCCACCCCCCCACCCTCCAGCGGTGCTGCGTCCCCTGCGCAATAGCGCGCCTCCCGCTCCGGCTGTCTGCACTCAGCGCCTTCAAATGCTCCCCTGGGCATTGCTTGACCCTCTGGGCCGAGACTCCTGCAGATCTCTCTAAGAGATGGCTAAAGGGCCCTGAGGGCTGAAAGAATAGGGTCTTCCAGGGACTGGCAGTTTAGACTCTGAGGTCCTCTGGACCCTGGATCCAAGCCTGGGCTAAGTGGCCGCTTGGGAAGGCTGTGGACACCAGGGTCCGCGATTCTTTGTCTGAGACCCCCTCTTCCTCCATGGGGCTGAGTGATATACAGGGGCCAGAACTGCCGGTTTTCCAGCTCATCTATCTCCCCAGTGCCCCTGGGGTCACCTCATCCCGCCGCGGTCCCCAGTCCTCGGCTGCAGGGGGAGGGGGATTGGCAAAGTCGCGTCTGCGGCAGCGCCAGGCATTCCAACGCGGTGTCCGGGGAACGAAGGGTCATTTCCATCCGGGATCCTCTTCGGATGCCTCAACTCTGAGTTCCCGGACTCAGGGTGAGAGATCATCTCTCTTGCTCCCCCAGCCACAGTGGATGTTTTCTCTCCCCTAACGTCAGCGCTCTGCCTCAGGGTTTCTGTGAGGTCTTCGGAGGCCTAGAAAAGAGGCATTTATGTGTGTGGATCAGGAGTCAAACTAGGAACTCCATTCAGCTCTCCCCATCCACACTGGTTTCCAGACACTGAGTATAGAAGGGCCATATCGAAGCTGTCTATCTGTAGGGTTCACCACCTGGAACTAGACTCCCCAGGACCTGGGTCTGGCAGTCTGGGCCCCAGGGAGGATTAAGCCTCCCAGCGGCTCCTGGTGATGTGGTAGGGGGCGCTAAACACCTGCTGTGTTTAACATCGGATCAAGAGCCTCTGCCAGAGCCTCTGCCATTCCTGGGATGTACGGGAAGGATCTGGGTGCTGACAGCGGAGCAGTGGGAATGGTCCGAGCAAGAGGGCTCCTCTAAACTAAAGAAGAACCCGAGGATATTGTCCACTGCCTCCAGGTGTCCTTTTCCCTTGGGATCTGATGCCCCCTCACCTCTCTGCTGGCTTGGGGATTCCCCCAGGCCAGGCCCCGGGGCCCAGGGGAGGCTCCTTAGTCCGCGCCGCTCTCGTGTTTCCTCCCTGGGAGCTCTGGCCGTCGCAGCTTAATTGAAAGCCGTTTCGGGCTGAGAGCTCCCTGGGGGGCGGGGAGGGCTCAGCCTCACTCTGGCCCAGCCTTTCGCGTGCGCGCTCTACTCGGCGCTCCCCCATCACCCCGACGCCTGGCTCTGAGGAATCAGGGCGAGTTCTCCCTTCGTGGTCCCACTCCTTTGAGTGATCAGGAGGCTCCCATGGCCCCCTGCCCCAACGCTGTGCGCCCGGTCTTCCAAGGAAGGCAGACAAGGCCCGGGCGGCGCCCGGCCCAGGCAATAGGTGGAAAGGCGGGCCCCAGGGCGCGCCTGGCGACCTGCCCCCTCCCCTGCCCTCCTCATCTCCTAGCCGGGATTCGGCCGCGAGTCTGGTTCCGCGCTGCGCGCCGCGTTACATAAGCCACTGCCGGCGTGTGGTCGGCTTGGTCTGCGCTGCGCGCTCTGCCTGCGCGGTCGCCATGGAGACCAGCACAGGGCTGCCTGGTTGCAGGGTCTCGGGCCGGGACGCCCCCTTTCCCAACCCCACGCGCCACCTACCCCCGCGAAGAGGGAGGGCCTTGGGAGGGGGCGTGAAAGGCAGAGAGGAGGAGCTCTCCTGTCCCGGCGCCCTGGCCTTAGGAGCGGACGCCGCGTGGGGAGGGACCCAGCCCCACAGGACACCCGGTCCCTAAATCTTGCGGTTGGGTGGAGGAATGTGGGATGGGGAACCGGGCTGGGTGGGCCATCACGTATGTCGATAATAACGATCTTAGCAATAGCTACCCTTAAGTGCCAGGCACACCCAGCGTGTATTATTTCATTTAGTCTCCACATCAGCCCTATGTGATAAGCATGATTATTATCCCTTTGCGCAGGTTTAGAGTTTTAAGTGACTTCCCCAAACATGACGACGCAGTCAGTGAAGCTTGGACCAGAACTTAGGTCTCCTTGACTCCAGCCCTTTGTCTAACCACTAGGAAGTTTCTTCTCATTTCATCTCCCCTCAACCTGCCTAGTCTCTGCCATGGTGTGGTGAGAATAGAAGGCATCTTGTTAGCATTTTAAAAGGAGAGGATCTCCCTTCCCTCTTAATTCTCTCATTCTTTGGCTCCAGGTAGGTTTTCTGAGATCCTGGGTTCAGGAAGGGAGCCCAGGGAAATTTATCTCCCAAAACTTTTTCCAGAGTATCTATCATGTGCTAGGCCCCCATTGAGAGGATGGTCTGCAATCTCCAGGAACTCACATATATGAGAAGAAAGAGCTGATGGTGGTCCCCTTTCCCAGGAACCTGGAGTTCCTTCCCTGATGGATGAGGTGGAGGTGGTGGCAAGAGACAATGGGTGGTGGGTTTCCCTGGAGCAGATGAGGCATCACTTCCTCTTCTCTCCCTGATTTTGAGACAGGTTGGGGTTGAGCTTATAAGAGGGGCAGGTCATGCTCTGGGGATGGACCCTGGCTGGGTGACTAAGGAAAGTTTCCAGGAAGTAGAGAGGAGAAGAATGAGGAGGATTTGGACAGATGGAGCCAGGGAGGGAGAGATGCCAGGAGATGAGGGAACCAGTAGATTCAGAGTAGATAGAGCCTCAGCTTTACTTGGGATTTGGTCGGTGGAGCATTTCCCCAGGGTCCAAAGAGAAGTCCACTATGGGATTCAGCCCCGGAACTGATGAAGGGTGATGGCTGGAGCCAAGGGAGTATGTCTGTGGGGGCCTCTGAAAGAACCTTCCCCTCTTGAAGCCCAAGAGACTTCTCCTTGGGTGATCTGATCCAGGCCCATGACCCCACATACTTCCTACATCTTTACACAGCTCACTCCCACCTCTTTCTCCTGCCCAGCCTTTCTTCTCTGTCTTAGAGTTATTAGCATATCCAAGTGGCTTCTGGACATATCCACTTGAGTGTCTTACAGCACCGCATCCTCAACCAAATGTATCACCCTCAATCTCCTCCTCTTCCAGTCTTGCCCATTTATTAAGTAGAACCATCACCCACCCATTCACCTCTGCTAGAAACCCTAGGCATTATCCCAAATTATTCCAACCCCTCTCCCCAAATATCTGGTATAGAAATAGGTGCTAAGAATCCTTGAGTCTGTCCAATGTCCTCCCTTGCCTCCAACATCAGCCCTTGCCTGGTTTACTGGAGGTCTCCAGGTAGAATCTGAATTCTTCACCTAAAGACCAGAGTGACTGTTTTCCAATATAAACCTGTTCGCAGCACTTCTTTGCCTGAAACTCTTCAGTGACTTCCCACTGTCTTCTGGGTGAGGTCCAACTTTTCTACATGATCTGCTAATCTATGAAGGACCCAGTCCACACTTTCTTCCCAGGCTCATATTTTCACATGCCACTACCCACCCTTCACCCCCACAACATGCCCCTTCCTCAGATTCCAGCCGGCTCAAGCTTCTCTTGGCTCCTTTAACCTACTCTGTTTGCTCTCACCTCTGGGTCATCGAACAACTTGTTCTGTTTGCCTGGAACACTCTCCCTGCCTCCCTCCTAGTCTAGTTCTTACTCATCCTTCAGTTCTTAGCTGAAATGTCACTTCCTCTGGGAAGCCTTCTGTGACCTCCCAGACTGGGCTGAGTGCCTCTCCTGTGTTCACAGTCACTTGTTTGTCTTCTATCAGAGCATTACCACTCTGGGATGGAGATTCCTGGTTACTGGTTCATCTTCCCTGCCCTTGCAGGGATGGTGTCTTCTTCTGTAATTTCTGCCCCCCTCCACTCCCTGTGCTCATACTGGCACATGGTAGCCATCCAATAAATTCATGTTGACTGAAAATTAATGAGGGGTGTAGGAGATGCTGAAGGTGGCCACTTCTCCAAGAGGTGGAGTATCACTGGGGCCTCAGGCTGTGTATTTTTCTGCCTTTCCTCTGGGAAAAAGCATGCTGTCACCCCAGAACACTAGGATGGGCACATGGATGTTCAAGAAGGAGACCCTGAAGCATCTCTGTGGGTGCCCTGGAAATGAACTAAGACCCCCAAGAGGAGGCAAGCACTCACACTTTTATTAAATACCTGTTATATGCCAAGCAGTACATTAGGCTCTTTACATGTGCAATCAACCTAAAATCCTGCAATAGAGGTAGTATTAGCTCCATTTTTCTCCTGAGAAGCTTGAGGTTCAATGTAAAATGGTTACAAAGTGGGATGCCCAAGTGGATGGAGGGCAACCAGCTGATGCCAGACCCTCGACTCCTCTGCTTTCTCAGGTGATGGCAACCCCAAGGAGAGCAGTCCCTTCATCAACAGCACCGACACAGAGAAGGGAAAGGAGTATGATGGCAAGAACATGGCCCTGTTTGAGGTGGGCTGTTAGGGCCGTTGGGCCCCCACCCACAATTCATCACCTCTATCCATCAGCTGGTCCCTCGCTCCCTAGGGAATAGTGCTCTCCTCTCCATCTTTCTCTCAGGTCCACCTTCTTCCCTCCCTGGCTTTACCTCCTTTATCCTCTGCTCCCGTCTCCTTATCCTATCTTCCTTTTTCCCTGCTTTCCTTGTATTCCTCCTCCTCCCCCATCTCATCTGAACCACAGTGGTTTTGCCCTACTTGCTCTTATCTCTCCCTCTGCACCCTGTTATCCAGCTGACCTCCCCCCACCTCCACTAGACCCCCAGCCTCTTGACCCTGCACCCTCCTTCCACAGGAAGAGATGGACACCAGCCCCATGGTGTCCTCCCTGCTCAGCGGTCTGGCCAACTACACCAATCTACCCCAGGGAAGTAGGGAGCATGAAGAAGCAGAAAACAATGAGGGTGGAAAAAAGAAGCCGGTGCAGGTGGGGGACTTTGGGAAATAAGGGATGAGGGAGGAAGAAGGTGGGGGGGAAGAATGGAGGAGGGAAAATGGAGTTGGACAAAGGGCTGGATGATGGAGGCAGAGGGATGGGAGTTGCAGCTGGGGGAGAGGAAGGAATGGGGGATGAGGGACGGAGATGCAGGGGGACAGAGAGTGGCTGGTTTTAAGGAAAGCTGGTGGAGTCATGAAGGTTGGGAGACTGGAGCTGGAGGAGAGGAGTGAAGGGAGATTAGAATCAGAGGGATGGGGATGAAAGGATGGGGACGGAGAGAAGCGGGAATTGAGAGACGGAGGAACAGGGGAAGAGGAACGGGCCTGGTGTATCTGAAGTGATTAGGGGCTGCCGAGACTGATGCTGGCCTCCCTGGCAGGCCCCACGCATGGGCACCTTCATGGGCGTCTACCTCCCGTGCCTGCAGAACATCTTTGGCGTCATCCTCTTCCTGCGACTCACTTGGGTGGTGGGCATCGCAGGCATCATGGAATCCTTCTGCATGGTCTTCATCTGCTGCTCCTGTGTGAGTGACACCCCTCTCCTCTCCCACTCCTGACAGCTGGGACTGGGCAGAGGCCTGGGGGTGGGAGGTGGGAGGGTGAGCATGAGACCTGAGCTTTTTATGGAACCAAATGCTTAGGATCGTTGAGAGTAAATTAGGTCTCTCTGGTCTGTCCTGTATCTCACCGGCTTGTCCCTGAATGGCTGTTAACCAGGGTTCACTGTATCTGTGTGTGTGTGTGTGTGTGATTACACAACTAATGCAGATTAATTGATGAGAAAGACAGCGTAAAGGTGAAAATAAAACTCACCTATAATCCCATCGTCGTTCACATTTGATAGGTCCAAACTCACCAAAAAATGGGATTATGTGTCATAAACAGCTATGCAACTGGATTCTTTCCATCCTGTCTATAAAAACTAATATTCACAGAACACCTAATTCTGGTCACATTTACACTTCCTCTCACATAACCCTGAGACAACTCTGCATGTGAGGTAGATGGTGTCGAAGTACCCACTCCTACTTTACAGATGAAGAAACTGAGCCTTAGGGGGGTGCAGTGACTTGTCCCAGGTCATTCAGCTGGCCAGAGGCTAAGCTGGGACTGCAGAACTCCCTGACGCTATGTTTGTGCTTCTTCACTCATGTGGTGAATAAGAGGTTTTCTTGACAAGAGGACTTGGCAGGAGTTGAAGTTGGAACAGGACCAGGGAGAAGCTCAGCAGAAGAGAACTTGTGGGTTTGGCAGGTGTTTATTGTGTTTAAGGCTTGGCCCCCGCCCAGGCCCCAGCTGCCCACCGCCCCAGCCACCACTCTGACGATCTCTTTCCTCACAGACGATGCTCACAGCCATCTCGATGAGTGCCATTGCAACCAATGGTGTTGTGCCTGGTATGTGACTGGGCCTTCCTGGAGGATCGGGAGGGGGAACAGGGCCCTGGGTTTTTGGGGTGATGAGGATATTGCAGACCTGAGTCTGGATTATACTGTTGCTGGGGTTGGTAAAGGCAGCCTTACTGGAGAGTGGGGAGGGAGGCAGTTGCTGGTGTTGAATGAGACAATGGCAGCCTTTCCTCCTGAGCCTGGGACCCTCCTCTCCACTATCCTATTTTTGGAGCCATGAGCTCTTTGGAGGGCCAACATACTAATTACTACTGCAAAATCTGTGCAGAGTGCTGGCTGGGTCTCTCACCAGACCCCTTTCTAGGGCCGCAGCTTGAAAGGCCTGTGAGGCCCAAGCAAATCCCTCTGCCTGTGTCCTTGAATCCCCTTACCCCTTCAGCAGCCCAGTGCCCCTTGAACCTTTCGCTGATACTAGGTTCTCTCTGCAGCTGGCGGCTCCTACTACATGATTTCCAGGTCTCTGGGCCCAGAGTTTGGGGGCGCCGTGGGCCTCTGCTTCTACCTGGGCACTACCTTTGCTGGGGCCATGTACATCTTGGGCACCATTGAAATCCTGCTGGTGAGCGGGGCCAAGGAGGTGGTATGGGGTCCCAGGCTGCCTGTCAGTTACCCAGTGGTCCCTGGACACCCCCTATAGGCCAGGTGTTTCAGTAAGGCCAAAGAGAAATCAGATGTGGTTCTGCCTTTAAAGAGTCCACAGTCTAGTTGGAGAGACAAGATACAATAATTACATAACATAAATAATTGCCATTTATCAGGCACCCGCTGTGCTCTTGGCACAGCTCCAAGTGTTTTACAGTCATGACCTGGAACCCTCCTTAAGTTTAAGTATTATTATGCCCATTTTACAAATGAGGATGCTGAAGCTCAGAGAGGTGAAGCAACTTGCTCAAGGTCACTCAGCTAACAAGTGGCAGAGGTGGGTTAAGAATAAAAATAACAGTAGAAGTAACACTAGTAATGTCACACAATAGCTACCATTTTGTGATTACCCACCGTATACCAGGGACTATGCCAAGGGCTCCATGAGTTCACTCCAGAAGAGTGATAGTTCTTGGACTGTACAAGAGAAGAAAGATATGAGGGACCCATATAAAGGTGGCCCCATAAAGGTGGGGCCGCTTCTTCAAGAAGCCTGGCCCCTGGGCAGAATGTTCGAAGGCTGCTGACTTAGAGCTGTTTTCTTCTTGCCCCTCCTGGAAGGGGTGGGAGCTGAACAGCGTTCCCAGGGATATAGAAAGTAGAGCTGAAATCATTTCCCAAGCCCCTATTCTATGTGAGCCCCATGCCTGGAGTGTATAATTTCATTTTTCCTCATGACTCTCCTATGAGTTAGAAGATGCTCCTATTTTACAGACAAGGAAAGCAAGGCTCAGAGAGTTTAAGGAACACTTGGGAGGGATATGAGCCTGTGTCTCTCTGACTCCAAAGCCAATGTTTGTCCACCATGCCACACCATCTTGGAGGACTAGAACTCAAAGGGGTCCCAGGGCTCCTGATTTCGGGCCATAATGTAGGAGCACAGGGCAGGGAGGATGGATGGGGAACAGAGGCCTGGGAGGTAAATGATGAGAAATGAGTAAGAGACCTCTGTGACTTCAAAAATGAAATAATTGTTTATTCTTATAAAATTGATTCTGCCCATAGTATAAAACTGGAATTATATCAAAGAAGGTAAAGAAGGGAATAATGATCCCTCAAAGGAGAGCATCATGAACATTTTGGCATATTTCGTGCTAGGTTTTGTTTTTCTATGCAATATTGTGCCCTGCCTTTGTAAAGTATAACTCTATACCATGACTATTTCCCTAAATAACTTGAAATCTCTTTGTAAACATAATTTACAAGCAACAATAACTTTTATAAAAATATAAACATTAATATTTAACATAGAAATTTTAGAGAATACAGATATGCAAAAAGAGAAATAAAGATTATCTACATTTTTACTACTTAGGAAAAACTACAGGTAACATTTTTGTGTATCTAAACCCACATACTCATACAGACACATGTATACATATTTACAGAAACAAGTTTCTAGGGCACATTTCCTTTTTAGCCTGATTATTTTCGCCTAACATAACATGGATGACTTTTTGTGTCAGTCCACATAAATCTGTGTAATCCTTTTTAACAGCTCTATAGCCTATATGGAAAAATCATATTTATTCACTCAATCCTCTAATGATGAGCCTCTAATTTATTTCTACCTTTCTATTGGAAATGATAAAACAACAAATAATCATTGAGAATTATATTTAATAGCAAAATGATAGAAATAAACAATTTCTCTCAACATCTTTGTAATATCGTCTTTAATGACTAAATAATAGTTCTTGCAAGATAAACCATGCTTTTCTTAACCATTTCTCTTATCACTGAATGCTATTTCCAGTATTGCTCTACTAAATATACTGTGATGGACGTCTTTTTTCCCCAAAGCCCTGTCTGTACCTCAGGTTATTTCCCTGGGGTGATTCTCAGTTGGTCCTTACTAGGTCACTTGCCTGACCTCCTCACTCCTTTCCCACAGGCTTACCTCTTCCCAGCTATGGCCATCTTCAAGGCAGAGGATGCCAGTGGGGAGGCAGCAGCCATGTTGAACAATATGCGAGTGTATGGTACCTGTGTGCTCACCTGCATGGCCACTGTGGTATTTGTGGGTGTTAAGTATGTCAACAAGTTTGCCCTTGTCTTCCTGGGTTGTGTCATCCTCTCCATCCTGGCCATCTATGCAGGGGTCATCAAGTCTGCCTTCGACCCGCCCAACTTCCCGTGAGTGCTGCCTCTCTGAGCCTAAGGAATTATCCTCCTCCATCCCTGGCCTGGTTTCAGGGTCTGTATGCTGGCCATGGCCAAACCCACTCTCTTTACCTTCCAGAATCTGAGTGATCATGGGTTGGGAGAAAACTCTATTGGGAGGAAAAAAATCTCTCCTGGTTTGGAGCAACCTGTTCAGGGTGGAATAACTTCTCTGGGGATGGGGACATTTCCCTTGTGAGGCTCAACTTCTTGCACATGTGGTGGGCTTCACTAAGTGGGAATGGCCAGTCAAGGGATAAACACTCCATGGTAGGTGAAACATTTCCTGGGTGGGGACAACTTCCTGGAATGGAACAACTTCTTAGTGTTGGACAACTTCTTTAGGATGGGAAAGGACACATAAGAGAGGGTCCTGGGATCCGATTCCTGTTGGTTCTGACTCTCTCCCTAGGACAGATTCCCCTATTTCCACTGCCTAGAGGAGAAGGGCACCTGTTGATAGCTGTCCATGGTGCTGAAATATGGCATCACTCCAAAGCGGTGGTTCTCCACCTTGGCTGCATATTAGAATCATTCATGGAGCTTTGAAAGAACGCCAGTGTCAAGGATCCATCCCAATTAAGTCAGCTGGATATGGGGAATCTCTGGATATGGGACCCTGGGATCTGTACTTTTAAAGCTCCGCCAGTGGTCCTCTTGTGAAGCCAGGGCAAGGTGATGCCCCTCCCCATCATCCTCCCTTGTTTCTCTCCCTAGGATCTGCCTCCTGGGCAATCGCACACTGTCACGCCATGGCTTTGATGTCTGTGCCAAGCTGGCTTGGGAAGGAAATGAGACTGTGACCACACGGCTCTGGGGCCTTTTCTGCTCCTCCCGCTTCCTCAATGCCACCTGTGATGAGTACTTCACACGAAACAATGTCACAGAGATCCAGGGCATTCCTGGTGCTGCCAGTGGCCTCATCAAAGGTCTGGGGGAGAGAAGCGATTTGGTCTTCAGGGAATTCTGCAGGGGTTGTAGTTAAGTGGTCCAGATTAAGGCGCTCTCCTTGGGATGCCATCATGTTCAACCAGCTTTAATTGAGCACCTACTCTGGACCATATACTGTCCTTGGCTTCATGGAAGGGTAGAGATGAAAAGGGGTCTTTAAGTATCTCAGCATCTAGTAGTTTCAGTTTCAGTAGAATCAGTTTAACAAGGATTCACTAAGATCCTACTAAGTGCCTAGCACTGTGCTAAGCACTAGGAACACAAAATAAATAAGCCACAATTCTTTGCCTCAAGGAGTCTAGTGACAGAGACAGATGAATTAGCAAATAAGTTATGATACCCATAGGGGTGCATTCAATTAACAGAGTCCTCTCAGGGCATAGAATGATCATTTGTCCAAGGCAGCAAGAAAGGGCTTCCTGGACTCACCCAAGGAGGGTTTGGAAGGACAAATAGGAGACTTTTCAGTTCTACTAGAGGGAAAAGGGTATTACAGACAGAAGACCAGCTTGTCTAAAATCATGCAGACACAAAAGAGCACATTTCAACCACAAATAATTTGATATGACTGGGGCACAAAGTGCAAAGGAAGGAGGAGCAATGGATGATGTTGGAGAGGCTGGCCTTAGCCAGATAGGTGTAGACCTTGGAAGCTGTGTTGAAGAACAGTGAGGTGCTACCAAAAGTTTTTGAGTAAGGAAGGGACAGGGTTAGATCTTCATTTCTGAAGCCTCACTCTGGATGCTATTGTGGATGGGTTAAAATGGGAGGGAATAGAGGCAGAGAGACCAGGAGGAGGCTAACATTATGAGTCCATGTGAGAGAGATGATGGTTTTCTGAATTAGAGTGGTGGAGCAATGTTGGTGAGAATGGAGCAGTGCTTCTCAACCAGGGGTAATTTCGTCTCCCAAAAGACATGTGGTGATTTCTGGAGACATTATTGCCCATTACAACTAAAGGAGATGCTACTGGCATCTGGTGGGTAGAGGCTGGGATGCTGTGAAACATCTTACAATGCAGAGGATAGCCTACTCTCCAAACAAATAATTAACTGACCCAAAATGTCAATAGTGCGAAAGTTGAGAAACGCTGGAATGGAGAAAAGGGGCACATTCGAGAAACATTTAGGAGAGGGAATGGACAGGATTTGGGGAGGTTTGATATGGAGGATGCAGAGAGGGAGCAGATGAGGGCAATCCCAAGCTGTCATAATTGATAGTGGTTCTACATACTGAGAAAAGGGATGCAGGAGAGGAGCTGATTTGGGGTGGGCAAGTGGTGAGATCAGTTTGGGACATGCTGAGTTAGTCTGAGATAGGTGTTTATGTGTCTGTTTACCCCCCTAGACTGAACCCTTTGAGGACAGGGACTAGATCTGATTCAACTGTGAACCCCCTGTATGGTCTGGCCTAACGCAGGAAATGTTGGTGGAAATAAAATGGAACCAGGTCTGGGGGGATTGAGATGTGGTTGACCTTGACCCTTACCTTTTTGCCTGTTCCACCTCCTGGTCCCAGAGCTCTGGTACCCTGATTTCTGGCCCTGCCCCTGAGCATCTCCTCTCCCCACAGAGAATCTCTGGAGCTCCTACCTGACCAAGGGGGTGATTGTGGAGAAGCAGGGGATGCCCTCAGTGGGCCTGGCAGATGGCACCCCTGTTGACATGGACCACCCCTATGTCTTCAGTGATATGACCTCCTACTTCACCCTGCTGGTTGGCATCTACTTCCCCTCGGTCACAGGTGAAGGGACACTCTGGCTGGGAGTGGCTGGGTAGGAGAAAGCCAATGATGGGAATTTCTTAGCTCAACACCCTACCATGTAGGCAGGAGCCAACAATTCAGTCCTCACTGAATAGATGGGGAAATTAAGGGAAGCTGAGTAACATGCCCTTCCTGTCTTTGAGGCTGATGTCAATCCTTTCTGTCTGTCTCATCTCCCATGGCCTTGCATCCTGTCCTAGCTGCTCTTCTCTGTTCACAGGGATCATGGCTGGTTCTAACCGCTCTGGAGACCTGCGGGATGCCCAGAAGTCAATTCCCACTGGCACCATCCTGGCCATCGCCACCACCTCTGCTGTGTGTATCCTGCACTGCTGGGCTGGGGCTGCCCCGGGTGGGGCATGCTGGAGAGAGGGCAGCTGAAATTGCTGCCCTACCTGGGTGGTTCAGGAGGGGCGGAGAGGAAGGGGCAGTGCACCCTGGGCATTCTCCTTCATCCTCTGCTGCAGACATCAGCTCCGTTGTTCTGTTTGGGGCCTGCATTGAAGGAGTTGTCCTGCGGGACAAGTGAGTAAGGGAATCAAGGATGTTCTCTCCTGGGGGTGGGGGTGGGGTGGGACGCAGACCCTGCAGAGGATGCTGAATCCTAGGCAGAGGGCCTTGTGGGAGGAAAGCCTCAGGGGGCTGATTGCAAACTCACCCTCCAATATTTCACCTTTCTCATGTCACTCCAGCTCAGGAAGATTTCGTGGTGTCTCATTTCCTTTAGAATGATAATATTTTAATTTTTGTTTTCTTTAAAATCTATTAATTCATTCAGCAAATGTTTTGTCACTGAACTGGGTTCTGGGCCTACAAAGAAAAGTAACATACATTACTATCTTTGTCCTGAAGGAGCTCTTTTGGGGTAGTAACCATACTTGTAAAGAGATTTTAAATGCAGACTGGTAAGAGTGGTGATAAAGTGAAGCACAGGGGCTATGGGAGGGTATAGGAGGCTAGAACTGAGTCCTCAGGGTCGGGGAAGGCTTCCCAGGGAAGATGATGCTAGAAGTGTCTTATACACATTATCTCATTCAATTTTCTCATTTTAAATGCTCATCAGGGATTATTTAGGTGAGTGGGAGGGAGAAGGGCATTCCAGGCAGTGGAGACAGTATGAGTGAAGGGGAAAGGGAGAAACAGCAGTGTGCATGGGTGTGTAAGTGTATGTGCACGTGTGGGCCTGTAGCTACAGGAATTTCAGTGCTTCTGGAGCATACACTCCTGAAGTGCCAACCAGAAGGGTGAAGTAGAAGCGCAGACTGCAGAAGTCAGTTTCCCCTGGTAGGTACCACCCTGGCTTCTGTAAGGTGGAGAATGGGGGAGCCTAAGGCTGGAGATCTAGGCTGGAGCCATGTCCTGGAGACCTGGTTTTTGGTACTGGAAAATCGAAATTATTTTATAAGATGTAAGGGAATCCC